>SZWC01004612.1:17264-36200 GCA_023375785.1 Penium margaritaceum
TGTGGTGTGGTGTGGTGTGTTATGGCGTGATGTGCTGTGCTGGTGCACGACAACAGGGGCCTGTCAACAGAGCCAGCTAACCGTGGTCCTTTCCCTGCACCAGAAACACAGCGGCCACTCAAGTCCGCCCATGAAAGCCACGCTGACCACCTGCAAACCGCAAAACTGCTGCTGCCACTGATGTTGCACCCACTCCTACTCCAGCCTCAGCCGCCATCACCACTGCTGCCAGTGCCATCCCTACTACCGTCAGCGCCACTGCTGCTGTTGCTGTTGCTGCTGCAGCAGTTTGCTCCATCTGACTACCCTGCTCGTCTTGGATGGGCTCTTTGATCTCAGCTCACATTCCCCACACTCGTGGCATAGTGCGCAGCCTCCCAACAGAGTCCGAGCATCACCATCACCACCTTCTTGACAACCAGGCTGAACACAACACACACCGCCGCACATCAGGTCGCACCACCACCAAGACTGTCTCACAAATGCACCGCCAGTTCCAGAGCGCTGCTCACAACTCCCAATGCCTCTCCGCCCAGACCCTGGTGCTGTCGCTCCCCCCCTCCCATTGCCGAGGAAAAAAACAGGAATGGATGCACGTGCCAGGGGCGGCAGGGGTGGGGGGGGGTCAACCCACAACTCAACCCGCCTGCGGATCATCCAGACTACGGCTGGACGACCATGACAGGTTGCAAATTCTTCTTCTACATCACCACAGACGCACACTGCTTCCGGAGCATCGCGACACTCATACACGCACATGCGTGCAATCGTGAATCTATCGAAACCCCCCCACCCCACCACCCCCCATGAGCAGAAACCCCTATCAAAGCACGGCAGGAGACTGAAGCACCCTTCTTCCCTTCAATCGTGTCACACGTCATCTTGAGGTCCTTGCACGCCTGTACTTCAGTCACCGCGCCTGTGCTGCAACCACTGCGCCTGTGCTGCAACCACTGCGCCTGTGCTGCAACGACTGCGCCTATGCTGAGACGACTGCGCTTGTGCTGCAACCCCTGCGCCTGGGCCTCCCTTCACAGGGCCCAGTCCTTTCGGCCTTCCTTCACCGCGCTCGCCCTCCTCCTCGCCTCCTGCTAAGCCCCTGGACTTTCCATCCTCTCGTTACCCCCGCAGCCCTAGACCCCTCACCCCACAGACGGACAACCATCATTGACCACGTCGTCCACACTACAAGCTCATGGAAGATCCCTACGCCTTTACGTTTCGCGCGGCCGCCTCTTCCTCCTTCCAGTCCGAAAGAGGAAGGCAGGCCGCCTCCAACATCCCCCTCCTACCCTGAACAGCGCAACAACATATGTCTTGTGAGGCGGCGTGTAAAGTCCCCCAAAAACCCTAGGATGACGGTGAACGCGGACGTCTGGCGGGAAGGTCACTTTCTCGCCTTCCGCCCCGCCCACTTCTTCAACCCGCCCATCGTTCCCGGCGGCCACGTCCGGCCAAAGCAGTCTTAATGCACCACACGGCATCCGCTGTCCACGAGCATCAGGGATACGCAGTCGCCTGGATCTGCCCTTGCGGCCTGGCTGCCCGTGACGCAGTCGCCTCGCCTACATCTGCCGGTAAGTGGCCTTGCCGGCCAGACAGCCATGTCCAGGACCACCCTCACTGCCCACTGCGCGTGCTCCTGCAGCCAGAGTCATGCCACTGTGACGGACTGCTGGGTGAGGAGGGGGGCGGGTGGGAGTGGGCTCCTGACCTCCCCCGGCATCTGGGTCTGCCAGTTTCTCTCCTCAGGGCGAAGGCAGACGAACACGCAGACAGCCAGCTACTAGAGGAGCCAAGGCAGAATACATGCGCGAGAGCTCGTGAAACGGCCCAGTGCCCTTCCTCTCGCCTGACGGAAGCTTGTGCTAGAAAGGCCCGCATGAAGGCCTCGCACACCAGAGGTGGCCTCGTCGGATTCAAAGGCGCCAGGCACTAACAGCCCCCACTTGGCCAATGGGCTGGTTAAGCTGGGTCGACTGCTGTGACCAGCCAGCCCAGTAAGCCCCCAAGGCCCACAGCTCCGTGGCGTTCACTGCGACGCCTTCTCCGTGCGCACTGCCCTGCACGGCGTCTACAACAGGGCACAGCGACTCTCCTTCCCTAGTCTGTGTCCGGCCTCACCTTCTTCTTCTTGTTCATCGTGGCCACCATGGCGCCGAGTTACGAGATCTTGACAGGACCTGGGAGGGGGGATGGATTTCAAGTTCGTGAGACGACGCTTGGGAGGACCAAGGCTCCAAGACTCAGTGGTCGAGAGATGAAGTGCAAGCGGAGCCTCACAGGAGACGGGAGAGAGGAGAGAAATGATGAGAAAAAAGTCGATGGAAATAAGGCGAAGCTATGCGGCCCATGGCGCCGGCGGGCGGGTGGCCTGCCTAGAGAGAGCGCCTGTCTGAGTGAGCGTGTGGAGAACTCTGCGTGCCCCGTAAGACGACCGCCGGGAGGGCTGGTCCGGTGAGCATTGACGAAGATCGACCCCTTCCTAGGAACTCCTGTCCGCGGTTGTGGGGAGCCTGCTCGCGTTGGGTCACTACAGCAGCAAGGCCCTGAAGGAGGTCCTTCGACTATCGAAGCTTTTGAGAAACGTACTTCCCTTCCCTTGCGCTTAAACTGTCCGCAATACGTCCTCAGCACGAGGTTGCCTGTGCTCCTTCGCCGCCGCAAAACTACAGCTGAGGTATGCCGCGTTGCAGTAAGCGAGAGGAGATTCGAACGAATGATGAAAGTTTCTGTTTTTTTGGGCCCTTAACTATAGCGGACTCAGGCGAGGGGATACATCAGCAACAAAGCAGCCAGGAAGTTGAACCCGGCCTCCATGAGAAATTCCTCCATAAGAGATTCATTTTTTCGATAATTCAGCAAGAAATTCAACCTTGAGCTGAAACATGGAATACAAAATTCCTTCAAATGGATGAAATTACTGAATCAATGTGTCTTTGCAATGAGTGGAAGAATGTAAGGTTGGAAGACCTTTGAATTCCTGAATTCTACAACGGGGAGTATGGATGTGCTCTGTTTACAGGGATGTAAATTATTTTCAGGAATCTCCTTCAAAAGAAACGGAGGGATTGCAACACCTTTTAGAGGACAATTCATAACCATGATGATGCTTTAGTGCAGGACATTTCTCCAATCTTGATGTTGAATGTGAGGAGCCATGTGTGACCATTCTCTTTCATGATGAATTTTTTTAGCACTACGTAATCTCTTGGGGGTCCTTCAAACACTATTTTTGGGAGGGGGGTCAATAACATGATTATATCTGAAAAAGAAAAAAACGTAGAGAAAAAAAAAGGACGCAGGTACCTTCCATTCTTTCATGAATTATTCTTGAAATGAGGCTTAAGGCCACGACGGGGAGGGTGAGAAAGTGCGTAGAAACTTCCCAGCAACACAGCCGCTGACCGAGCGTCAGTGCCTGGTCAGACGGTGACGACAGTCACAAGTCGTACACACAACGGCAAGAGTTTGACTAGGAGACACAAGACACAGTGTCAGAATTCTTCAATATAGCATTTGCAGAGAGAAATGACAAATGACAGGTCCAAGGCATAAATACCTGCCGCGGCACACGACGGGTGTCGCACGCGGCAGTCCAAGAGCTGTCCTAAAACCGGCCAAAAACCACTGTTTTGGTCGTAACTCTGCGCACACAAGTCAGAATCCTACACCGTCTGAACCTAGACGTGCAAAATCAAAAGACGGACGCTACGACTGGTCACATGCATACATCCATCGACTGACAGTGAGCATCCAATGCAAAAACATGCAAATAGGCCTCATGGCCAGTCCGCCGAAAGACGCCTGCAAGACGTAGAAGACACAACAAAGAGTCCCGGTGGCATCTGGGGCTCTGGAACAGTGGTCGGTCAGCTCCAAGCGGATAGTCCGCCGCCTGTCGTCGAGCCGGTGTCACTAGGGCCGCCTGCCTCAGGGATCTGCACGAGTATGGACACGGCCGAGTGGTCACAGTAAACTGTACAGGAACGGCACAAAGCACACAACTCCCCCATGACTCCATGGTACGCATGTCCATACGCGTGCAGCACTGGTACAACCACATAGTGGGTGACACAGACAGATGAGACGCAAACGTACATCCCACACTCAACCACTGTCACGCACGGGGCGAAGCCCAACAGAACGAATGGCCACCAGGAACTTTCCGCGTGCAAGTGCCTTCGTCAAGAAATCAGCACGCTGCAAGTCAGTGCCAACCCACATGATGGAGATCACGCGTCGCTCCACCAGATCTCGAACGAAGTGATGCTCAACCGCAATGTGCTTTATGCGAGCATGAAAAACACCAGAGTTCTCCGCAATGGCGAGAGCACTCTGGTTGTCGCAACGCAGCACAATGGCGGGTACTGACTGCCCAAGCTCAAGAAACAAGCGCTGCAGCCAAACTGCCTCAGCAACCCCTGCCCCCAAAGCCACGTACTCTCCCTCCGACGAGCTACGTGCGATGCAGCCCTGCTTCCCGCTTCGCCAGGACAAAGCGGTACCACCGAGCAGAAACACGTAGCCGGTGCGACTGCGCCCGTCAGGGCTCCAAGCCCAGTCGCTGTCAGTATAGCCGTCAAGGACCACCGAACACTCCCGACGAAAGCAGAGTCCGAGATACGGCGTGGAGACCACGTACCGTACCACTCGCACAGCCGCGTGAAGAGCTCTTGCACGTGGAGCCTGCGAGAACTGAGCAAGGAGGTTGACGGCGAACGCGATGTCGGGATGCGTGGTAGTGGCCAGGTACATAAGAGATCCGATAAGACGGAGGTACAAGGTCACGTCCACTGTCTCCCCCAGCTGTGTAGGGTCATCCACCTTCAGGGCATCCTGCCCATCAGGTGTGAGGGGTGTGGAAGCGATGGGCACTGCACCAAGGAGATCGCTAAAGCGCTCCCCCACGACTCGTGCGTATCGGGCCTGATGCAGCAACAGTGTCCGATGTCTGCGATCTCGCACGATCTCCATACCGAGAAACACCGATGCAAGACCAAGGTCCTTCATCCTGTAGGCGGTCTGCAGGACAGCCGTGGCCTCCTTCACGGCCTCCAGGGATGGAGACGTAAGCAGAAGGTCATCAACATAGACCAGGATGGCGGTGAACCGCTCGGGTGTCGGTAGGATGAAGAGCGAGGGATGTGCCTCGCTCTGTACGTATCCTGCGCGAGTCAAGGTGCCAGTGATCTCCCGATTCCAACACCGTGGAGACTGCTTGAGGCCGTACAAGGACTTGCGCAAGCGCCAGACCTTGTCACCGTCCTCAAAGCCTGGTGGCTGAGCCACGTAGATCTCCTCATCCAGAGAGCCATGGAGGAACGCGTTGTTCACATCCATCTGGTGTAGTTCCCAGTCATGCTGGGCCACTACACCGAACAGAGCTCGAGCTGAGGTCATGCGGCCGACAGGGGCAAAGGTGTCAGTGTAATCAACTCCCTCAATCTGAGAGAACCCCTTGACGACCAAGCGGGCCTTGTAGCGTTCCAGTGAGCCATCCGGCTTCACTTTCTTGCGAAAGACCCACTTGACTTGAATCGCCTTCCTCCCAGGGGGAAGATCGACCAGCTCGTAGATTCTGTACTCTCGGATAGCGCGAAGCTCATCCTCGCAAGCAGCTCGCCAGGCATCAGCATCCTGCGATGAGAAAGCCTCCCTCAATGTGCCCGGGTCCGGCGCCATAGAGGGGGAACTCTCCATGGCAAGTGCACACGCCTCAGTGTCAGGCCTGACGGCCACGCGATCAACTGTTGCGTCACAGGCGATATGGAACTCGCGAGTGACCAGGTCGTGCCCTATAGGGCACGCTGGGTGTACCTTTGAAAGCTCAGTGCGGACACTCAGGCCTAAGGCCTTTGTGCCTGGATCACCGCTCGCGATGCTGCGAGAGGAACGCCTGGGTCCGGGACCCGACGCTCGCTGAGCTCCGGAATCCAGTGGTCGCAGGCGACCACCGGGCTCACGGGAGTAACCGGAGGTCGAGGGGCGCACCTCGGGCTCAAGAACAGGTACGACCACAGGGACAGGTACGACCACAGCTGGTGAGGGCTGAGACGAGGCAGCCGGAGATGCCGTGCGAGGAGATGCGTGTGTGGGGGACACAGAGTTGGGGGTGACAGCGGGCAAGGCTGGCCCGGACACTGAGACAGGAGTGTTAGCCGACGTAGGGACAGGAGTGGGCTGGGTTGGGTCAGACGCCGGAGCAGGGATGCCAGTAGACACAGGTGGTGATGCAGGAGGAGGCGTGAGAGCAGCGGTACCTGTGGGGTGTGAAACAGGCTGAACAGGCGGGAACTCTGGACCAACGGCAATGATAGCCGGATCCTCAAGTGCTGGAGACCGAGAGGGGACTCGAGCGGCCACATTAGCCTGGCGAGGAATAGTCGCTGGCGGAGAAGTCTCCCCCATCCGCCGAGGACCCTCACAAGAAGGGACATGAGCTGCAGAGAGGGCTGTGATCGAAGTCAGATAATGGTATGTGAGTGACTCAAAAAACAGCGCGTCACGGGACTCAATGACACGACGACGAGTGGGGTCCCAAAAGCGCCAGGCCTTCGACCGCGGGGAGATGCCGATGAAGGCACACAAGCGACCCAGAGGGGAGACCTTGGACCCCTGCTGGTCCTCGGTGTACCACACGGAGGCCAGGGAACCCCAGACGCGAGCGAGACGAAGATCAGCACGGTGGCCAAACCAGAGCTCGTACGGTGTAACATGGTCTGGAAGTGGACCATGCGGGAGGCGGTTCCAGACCCAAGTCATGTAGGTGAAGCCCTCGAAGGCGAAGGACTCCGGGAGACCGCACTCAGACCGCATGGCGCGGACTGCATCCTCCATGGTGCGGTTCCAGCGCTCTCATACACCGTTCTGCTGTGGGGTAGCAGGAGCGGAGACCTGGTGAAAAATGCCGTGCTCAGCAAAGAAGGAGTCTATCTCACCGAGGAACTCGCCGCCGCGATCCGAGCGAAAGGTATGTAGCGTGTGGCGAGACTGACGCTCAGCCATCACGAGCCAGAGCCAAACCGCAAGGGCGGCGTCGCTCTTCTGACGCAGACTGTAGACCCACCGCATCCGGGTGAAGTCATCAGTCAGCGTCAGAACATACCGGCCCCTCTCGGATAGGGACTCGACCGGGAGAGGACCAAGCAGGTCCGAGTGGACCAACTCGAGGGGCCGCAGTGCTCGGGAACGTGAATCGGGATAAGTGCACCGGTGCATCTTTCCCTCAGCACAAAAAAGACAGTCGGTCTTCGGTGGCTTCTCGAAAGAAGCCACATCAAGGCCAAGAGCGGGCTGTGTCCGTATGAGCTTCGACACAGTGTCGGAGCCCACGTGATACAGACGTCGGTGAAGCAACCTCTGGTGTTCCGGGGATAGAACACCAGTGACAAAAACGCGACCAGAGGAAGGGGGAGAGCAAGGGGAGGATGGCCGAGCAATGCGGTACAAATCATCTATGACTGAAGCACGCATGACAATGCTATGGGTGTCAAGAGTAGTCACAGTCGCTGAATCAGCGGTATGCTCAACGGAGAGACCCATGAGAGTGCAGGCACGCACAGACAGCAGATTGAGCTCAAGATCAGGCACAAACAGCACGTCAGAGAGATACAGGGGGCCAGATGGACCATCAAAGCATACAACCCCAACACCGTGGACCGGTAAGGACTGACCAGAGCCTGTACGAACAAAACGGACAGTCGTGACAGGACCAAGTACCACAAAGTCACTACGACGACACGTCATGTGGTGGGTGACACGGGAATCGATGATCCAAGTGCCACCGGAGTCACGACTGGTGGACGTCACCGTACAACGAGCAATGGAACACTCGGCATCAGAGGGACGCTCAGCCGTCAGTGGGAAGGAATGACGTACATCACGAAGGTGAGACTCATGAATCCAGTCAGTGCAATCAGGCCCAACATCATCACATGCGGACTGTGCTCCCCCACACGTGTCATCACGAGTCACGAGGACGGACGAACAAGCAGTCTGTGACCCACTCGACGATGACAACACACTCGCACCTCCCTCAAAACGAAGCGCCAGAAGATAACAAAGCTCGGCGATGGTGCGGTCACGTGGGTCTGGATCACTGCTGCTCGCTGGTGAGGACGCAGGAACGCCTGCAGTCGTGGTCACCACGCGTCCAGAGGAGTGTGCGGTCGACGTGCCGGACGCGGTGCGAGCATCATGGGCAGCCTGAAGTCCACGAGTGATGCGCTCCCAGTCAAGCGGCTGCTGGCACACGGTGTAGCGATGGGCACCTCCACAGTTGTAGCAGTGCACGGAACGGCCACTGCTACCACTGGATGACGGCTGCTGCTGACCCGATCCGCGCTTCCTATTCTTCTTCTTCCCCTGGGCAGCTGCTGCAATGCCCTGCATCTGCGTGGGTGTAGACGGGGTCGAAGAGGAGGAGGAAGATGAGGTCGTGATGGAGGTGGATGAGGGTGACTGCAGGAGGGAAGATGGTGGTGTGGCGAGGACTGGTGCAGCGAGGGAAGTCTCCTGATGTGCTACTGCTGCCTCGCGGGCCGACGTCACCTGGAGGAAAAGCTGATGCGCCCAAGGGAGCAACTGCAGGGTGGCTCAGAAAGGCTCAAGAGCAGCGTTGCTGTACCGTGTGAAGATGTCGGTGTACTCCAGGCGAACTCCGAGCATGATCGTCCGAAGTGCCCACAGCTGTGTGCCCCTTGAGGTCCCCAGACGCGTGTAAATACGCATGGCGCGTCGCCAGTAATCCGTCGCAGGCTCCGATGGTCCCTGACGGAGCGAGTGGAAAGCACGAATGTGTGACGCACGCGTGGCGTGCGTCTCTGTGGCCAGTAGGGACAACGCCAGATCCCAGCCTCCACGAGGATCAGCTCCGGTGCCTGTGCCAGCCTCGCCAAGGAAGGGGCGGAAGTCGACGACAGTCTCGCGTGGCATGGCATAGAGAAGTCCTCGCATGGCCCGAGCTGCTGTCAGCACCTGTGCTGGATCTGTAGACTGGTATGGGCTGTGGTAGTAAGGCCACACTCCCTCGGAAGTGGCCCACACCTAAAACAGGATCTCCCAGTAGTCAAATCCATCCTCGCTGATGTACCGTGGAGGTGGTGTCTCAAAGTCCTTTGGCTGCCGCTCCGTGGGGAGAGCAACCGCAGGCTGAGGAGGGCGAGAGACGGGGAAAACTCCTGGAAGGGGGTGATCACCGGGGAAGTCAGGTGACGATTGTATCGGGGACACGGGTGGAGGTCGGATACCCGTCTGCAGCTGACGGAGGCGCTCCTGTAGAAGACGAATCTCCCGCTCCTGGGAGTCATCCTCAAAGCCTGGCATGAATGGCTCGTCATCAAGGAGGTCCGCAGGTGGTGGAGAAACCACACCAGGAGGTGAAGCAGGCGGAGCACCTGTCACGGGCACCTGGGCCGAGTGCTGGGTGGAGGCCGCAACGCCGGCAACTCCCTCAGAAATCCGCGAAGGAGCCGTGGATTGAGCACGCAGAAGCTCAGTCAGCGTGCGGATCGCGTCAGTCTGCTCTCGCTGCAGACAACACATCTCCTCCTGCTGGCTGCGCAGGTCCGCAATGGCCTGCGAGCGAGAGCTCAATACCCCTGAAGAAGAGGAGGAGGGATCACCTGGTCCCTTGTCCTTGTCGTCGGGCGAACTCATGTCGCCGCTCACTATGGGACGACAGGTCAAGTTTGCCGGATTTCAAAACCGTCTGCATTTCTCGACGAGTTGAAACGCTGGCAACTTTTGACTTTCCGGGTGAAAATTTGGCTAAGTGTAATGCTGACGCCAGCAAGTGGTTGCTGACGTCAGCACGACCTGATGACATCAGCAATCAACAATGCTGACGTCAGCTCGTCCCCTCCTTTTTTTTTTGTTGGTTCTGCGCGCGTGTGGAGCCGCTTCGCGGTGGCGCGCGGCAGCTCCGCGGAAGCTGCGCAGCAGCTTCCGCCCAGCTGCTGCTGCAGCTGTGCTGTCAGCTGCAGCAGCAGCCGCGTAGCTGCGTGTGCAGCGGTGGCAGCAGCGGATGCGCTGCTGCTGCTGCTGCTGCGCGCTGCGGCTGCTGCTGCACGCTGCAGCTGCTGCTGGCTGCCGCCGCCGCACGCTGCTACTGCTGCCAATGCTGCGCTGCTGCTACCACTGCTGCGCTGCTGCTGCCGCCGCGACTGCCGCTGCTGCTGCTGTGCCGCTGCCTCCGCTGTCGCTGCTGCGCTGATGCTGCCGACGCTGCTGCTGCGCTGCTGCTGCCGCCATTGCTGCCACGCTGCTGTTGCGGCCGCTTCTGCTGCGCTGCTGCTGCCGCCGCCTCTGCTGCTGCTGCTCTGCTGCTACGGCTGTGGGAGGGCGGCTGCACGCACCGCAGCCGCCACACACCTCTGCGTGGCGGTACACGCCGCTGCTGCTGCCTCTGCAGCCGCGATCTCACATGGTGGGTGGAGTACGTTGACGGCGACCGGCCGTCTCCAACAGATCCCAGAAACTCTACTGCAGCGGTGACTCTCACTTCTGCTGCTCTGCTGCGTCTCTGCTGCGCAGCTCAGTGAGAACTGTCTCACTGCTCTGATACCATGAGAAAGTGCGCAGAAGCTTCCTAGCAACACAGCCGCTGACCGGGCGTCAGTGCCTGGTCAGACGGCGATGACAGTCACAGGTCATACACACAACGGCAAGGGTTTGACTAGGAGACACAAGACACAGTGTCAGAATGCTTCAATATAGCATTTGCAGAGAGAAATGACAAATGACAGGTCCAAGGCATAAATACCTGCCGCGGCGCACGGCGGGTGTCGCACGCGGCAGTCCAAGAGCTGTCCTAAAACCGGCCCAAAACCACTGTTTTGGCCGTAACTCTGCGCACACATGTCAAAATCCTACACCGTCTGAACCTAGATGTGCATAATCAAAAGACTGACGCTGCGACTGGTCACATGCATGCATCCATCGACTGACAGTGAGCATCCAATGCAAAAACATGCAAATAGGCCTCATGGCCAGTCCGCCGAAAGACGCCTGCAAGACGTAGAAGACACAGCAAAGAGTCCCGGTGGCATCTGGGGCTCTGGAACAGTGGTCGGTCAGCTCCAAGCGGGTAGTCCGCTGCCTGTCGTCGCGCCGGTGTCACCAGGGCCGCCTGCCTCAGGGATCTGTACGAGTATGGACACGGCCGAGTGGTCATAGTAAACTGTACAGGAACGGCACAAAGCACAACACGGGCTTCCACGCTCGTTGCTTACGTCTGCTACCCCCTCAGTCTGTTTCTCTAGAGACTAAGTNATCCATCGACTGACAGTGAGCATCCAATGCAAAAACATGCAAATAGGCCTCATGGCCAGTCCGCCGAAAGACGCCTGCAAGACGTAGAAGACACAGCAAAGAGTCCCGGTGGCATCTGGGGCTCTGGAACAGTGGTCGGTCAGCTCCAAGCGGGTAGTCCGCTGCCTGTCGTCGCGCCGGTGTCACCAGGGCCGCCTGCCTCAGGGATCTGTACGAGTATGGACACGGCCGAGTGGTCACAGTAAAGTGTACAGGAACGGCGCAAAGCACGACAGAGGGGTGGGATAAGAATGTTTCCCTACTTTTGGAAGTCTTGGGAGAAAGGAGGGTGATGATTGTGGTCAAAAGAAATCATAGATGAACTTGGTTGCATGTACAACAAGGAGTATAGTCAAACATTTGACCCCTACGTCACTCTTTGTCGTTAGGGTGATATCATTTGTTAAGAAATAGAGCTAGAGGTCACGACGGATTTTCTCCTTTGGTTTATTGGAGAAAAGGTATTTCAGAAGGAGAACGTTGATTTTTTTAAGGTGAGCTTCAAAGGCGGATACATGCAAATATAGCAAAAGAACATGGATGTAGCATAAGTGCCAGTTGAGCCCTCCCCTCTTGCACAAGTGATGGGCTCACTGACGACCAATTGTAGGCAGTAGAAAACTGCCTAGGAGCGAGAGACGCAAGGGGAGCAGCGGGCATGGAGAGGCCAAGGAACACTGACTCACGTCGAACGCTTAGATTGTGTGCGAAGTTAGAAGTAGTATAGGGAGTCACACAGCACAGAGGTGTTGCGTGACGGGGGAGCCGTCGAGTGAGCGAGCAGCGGGCTCGATCTCGCTCGCGGCTCTCCCCCATCCTGCTCGGGGTCAATCCACCCCATTCAGTCTTGCCGAATATTTCGGCCAGCCAAGGTCATCACGGAATGGACACAGGCTACACCCGACTGACCACAAAGGAGCACATGATCCCAGTTAATGTCTAATGTCTAAGCACGGTTTAAGCAACCCTGTCTGAGTATGCCCATAAAATGGGCCCTCTGGCACAATACGTCCGCTGGTCCTCCATCATGGGGCGAACGCTGACTGGACGCAGATCTCAGGCTTAGTCACTTGCATCAGTGTTAGTGGAGTGTGTGCAACGAGGCTAGAGGTCACAACATGCCACAAACCAACACTCCCCCATGACCCGCAGCCGACGCACACATGACCACACACACACAGGGACAAGGGTCACCAGGGTTGACAACTGGACTGTATACCATAGCACAAGGGCAGCAACTCAGCCAAGAACATCATGAGTACAAAGAAGACCAATGGCATGGACTGCTGCCTTGAAGGCGCTGCTGCTGAGTGCCTTCATGATAAAGTCAGCTCTCTGCTTTCAGGCATCAACCCAGACGATGTGGACAGCACCTGCAGCAACACGCTCAAGGACAAAATGATGCTCAACATTGATATGCTTTGTGTGCGTGTGGTGCATACCGTCATGTTCAGCAATGGCTTTAGCACTTTGATTGTCACAGCGTAGGGTGATGCAACGTATGGGCACACGTAACTGCTGTAACTGTCGACACAACCCGATGCTCTCACATGTGCCTGCGCCTAGTGCAACATACTCTACTTCGTTGGAGCTGCGAGCTACACATCCCTGCTTGCCGCTTTTCCACGACACAGTGGTCCCCCCAACAAGGAAGACATAGCCAGTGCGACTATGAGCGTCGGAGTCGTGAGTCCAGTCGCTGTCAGTGTAGCCATCCACTACCACAGACGGCTGTGCCCGATAGCAGAGGCCGGTCGAAGCAGTGGACAGTGCATACCGTACAACTCGAAGAGCTGCCTCCAAATGACGGGCTCCAGTGCACTGGGAGAACTGTGCCAGAAAGTTCACGGCGAAGGCGACGTCTGCTCTGGCCGTGGTCGTGAGGTACATGAGAGACCCAATTACTCGCAGATAAGCCGTCACGTCGACCGCCTACCCTAGTTTTGACATGTCCACAGTCTTCAACAGCCTCTGTCCAGCTGGAGTCACAAGCGTTGACGCTGTGGGCATAGTAGCAAGCAAGGGAGCAAAGCGCTTGCCAAGGGAACGAACATACGCTGCCTGGTGGACGAGAAGAACACGCAGAGATCGGTCGCGCTCGAGCTCCATGCCAAGAAAGACACGAGCTGGCCCGAGGTCCTTCATCTTGTACATAGACTGCAATAGCGACTTGGCTGCCTTGACAACCTCCTGACTGGGTGAAGCAATTAGCAGGTCGTCGACATAGACAAGGATGGCAACAAAGAGAGCTGAGCCGGTGGTGACAAAGAGAGACGGTTCCACCGTGCTGCACTTGTAGCCACCCTTCTCAAGGGTTGACGTGATCTCCTGATTCCAACACCGAGGTGACTGCTTGAGGCGGTAGAGGGCCTTCCGCAGTCACCAGAATCTGTTGGTACCGTCAGAGAAATCAGGAGGCTGGACCATATAGATCTCCTCATCAAGCTGACCATGGAGGAAAGCGTTGTTCATGTCCATCTGCTCTAGCTCCCAATCGTGCTGGGCGACAAGACTCAGCAGCGCTCGTGCGGTAGTGTAGCGCCCGACTGGTGCAAAGGTCTCATCAAAGTCAATGCTCGGGACTTGGGAAAAACCCTTTGTAGTAAGACGCGCCTTGTTTTTGTCCAAGGTGCCATCGTGCTTGTACTTGCGCCGAAAGACGCATCAAGCGTTAATGGCCTTGCGCCATGGAGGTAGGTCTACTAGCTCGTAGACAGAATGGTCGTCCAAAGCCTTCAACTTGTCTCGCATGGCTGTTTCCTAGTGCAAAGCATCTTGGGCCATGCAAGCCTGCCGTGCCGTGGTTGGCTCAGGGGCTGTGGGAGGAATAGCAGTAGTGGCGTGACACTCAGCAACACTGGCCAAAACGACAGCATCTACAGCCTGCGCATGACAAGCAATGCTTAGCCGAGTGTTGAGCTCGGGTGAACGACACCTATGGCCAAACCAAGCGCATCCAGACCCGTGGATACTGCAGGAGACTGGGTGCTCTGTGATTGAGACGGATGGGTGGAGGACATGGAGGCGGTGTTTGCGTAGTGAGGAAGCGCGCGGAGATGCCCGCCACGGACAAAAGGTGAGACTGGTGTTGGTCTGGCGGCATCCGCTACCAGAGGCAGGACTGTGACGGGGTCGGACAACACAGCAGGAGCAGCCGAACTGAGTTGAGCAGAGGCTGCATGTGCAGGGGACATAACCTCCGGAGTAGACGAAGATACAACAGGGGAGGAAGGGGCACTGGATGAACTGGACGACGTGTGTGAACAAGTGACAGGCGTGGGGGGCGAGCCTGACGACGGAGTAAGATCCAAGGATGCGGGTTGCAGAGGGGCAACTGCAGGGCCGGGGAAGGACCCAGAACCGACTTCCCCCCTAGCTGAGAGAGCGGGTGAAGGGAGGATAGAGGAGAAAGATGAGAGCGGTCACAAAGAAAGACAAACTCAAAGAATTGCGCGTCATGGGACTCGACAACACGCTGACGCACGGGGTCCCAGAAGCGCCAGGCTTTGGATTTGGAGGACATGCCCAAGAAAGGACATAGGCGGCCGTGCGGGGCAAGCTTGCCGTCACGGAGATCATTAGGCAGCCACACAACGACAATGGTGCCCCACACACGAGCCAAACAAAGATCGACACGAGTGCCAGTCCACCGTTCAAATTTGGTGACAGTGCGAGGAAGCGTCCCGTGCGGGACACGATTCCAGACCCAAGTCATGTAGCACATCGCCTCAAAGGCAAACAACGGCGGAAGGCCGGACTCAGAAAGCAGAGTCCGAACACCGTCGGCGAGAGTGCGATTCCAGCGTTCCGAGACACCGTTTTGCTAGGGTGTCTATGGAGCGGGGGTCTCCAGACACACCCCTTTGGACTCAAGAAAACGGGCGGTGGGTCCAAGGAACTCACCGCCACGGTCATTGCAAAAAACACGCAGGGACCGTTGACAAGCCCATCCAGCCTGGGCGAGCCAGGTTACAATGACAAAATTGACATCGCTCTTCTGGCAAAGAGCGTAGACCCAGCGGAAACGGGAGAAGTCATCAGTGAAACACATCACATAACGCCCGATATCCCCAAGCAAATCATGGAGAAGGGGCCCCATGACATCAGTGTGGACACGATCGAGGGGATGGAAGGAGCAACATTCAGAGTCAGAGAAAGGTGCACGATGTATTTCGCCCTGAGCACAGTCAAGACATGAGGCAGGACAAGGCAAAGGGAAGGAAGCAGGGGACAAGCCAACCGCAGGCTGGAGGCAAAGCATGCTCGTGACGGCATCGATGTGCACATGACAGAGGCGGCAATGTAACAGGCGGACATGCTTAGGAGACACAGAGGGCGCAACATGAGCAAGCGCTCTACCGACAGAGAGGGTAGGAGAGAGGAGCAGGGGTACGCGATAGAGCTTGTCACATTTGATGCCACGGAAGACAACATAACCAGAGGAACGGAGATGAACAACGCCAACAGTGCAACCGGCAGAGAACTCGATACCTTGATCGTCCAGAGACGGCCCCGACAGCAGGCTGAGCTCCAAAGAAGGCACATAGAGCACGTCATGCAGAAACACAACACCACTAGGGTCGACAAAGTGAACGACACCAACGCCCTGAACGGGAAGGATCTGACCCAAACCAGTGCGCACGAAGCGAACAGACCCAGCACGACCCAACGAGACAAACGACGACAGAACGGACGTCATGTGATGGGAGGCTCCGGAATGAAGGATCCAGAAGCCACCAGACGTGCGTACCGGGCCGAGGACACCACAGGTCGCGACCGTGCCAATAGGGAACATAGAGAGAGAGGACGGATAACAGGGAGCAAGACATCGGGGAAGCACCACAGAGTGCCAATGCTCAACCCATGGGACGGACGTGCACAAGGACCCAGCAACGTGACCAGGGGGATCACCACGAAGGACAGCATCAGTCTGGCATGCAGGACCTCTGGCCCCAGAAGCACCACCCTCACCTCCCTGGTCGCGAAGACGGAGGAGCTAGAGGAGGGACTGCTCTCGATGGCGCTCGCCGTCACCAGGGACAGAAGGGGCCGGGGACGGTGCCGAGGCGCCAGAGGACGGAGTGAACCACGGTGGAGCAGCGTAGCCAGAGGAGGGGGGCCCAGTGTAGAGCGGGGCACTATAGGGCGGCGGTCAACCCCACGGGTACGGTGCTGGAGGCAGAGAGGGAGGGACGCCAGTCGTGGAGTAGGCACGAGTGGAAGAGGTGGAGGTTGTAGTAGAGGAGGGAGTGGAGCTGGAGCTAGCCGCCGCGGCAGTGCCAAAGGTACGTGCCCAATGTGCGCGCATGGCACGAGCGAGGCGAAGGCCATCGGGAGGAGCGGGGAAGACGCGTGTAGAGTTCCAGCAAACGACAACACCAGGAACACGAGAGGTGGGGGCAGAGGGCTTCTCCTTGCCCTTGCCCATGCCGCGACCACGACCACAACCACGCCCTTGGGACGCAAGAGATGATGCAGTGGAGGAAGCCGAAGAGGAGGAGGAGGGAGCAAATGTCGACGTCGAGGAGGGTGAGGAGGTAGTGGTGAGTCCAGCAACAGCGGTGATAGAGGAGCGGTGAAGCCGTCGGTTCTGCAGACTGGCCCACTAGATGGCAAGGCGATCAGCAGTGAATTCCCAAAGGTCACAAGCACCAGGCAAGGACATAGGCGGGATAGGCTGGGAGGCAAGACGCTGCATCTCAGCAGGAGTGACATCATGGAGGAGGTCTGAAAGTTCGGGGATGAGTCCGTTGACCATGGTGAGGACAACGGACACCTGACCAGGGGCAGCATCACCCAGCTTGCGGAGAAGCTTGAGACCGCGAGCCCAATAGGCATCAACGGACTCGTTGGCGCGCATCAGAAGAGTGTTGAACTGAACTGTGAGTGCACTCTGTGCGGCCTGGCCTGTAAAAGTGGTGCGATGGCGTAGCATGTCATAAGCACCGGCAGGATCAGCGAGGCGACCAGCCGAGGGATCAACATTGAATGTGCCGAAATCATCCACCAGGTGCTGAGGCGCAGCAGGAATGAGGGCGCGCACGGCACGGGCAGCTTCAGCAGGGACAGGGGTGAAGTAGGAGGAAGGATCACGAGGGGAGTAATTTTCCCAGAGACGTTCCCCTTGCGCCCATGCACTGAAATGCACTTCCCAAGAGGAGAGGCAAGACCCGAGGACAGGACGGGCATCTGCGAGAAGAAATCATGCTGGCCAGGGGCGAGGACAACAGCCATGGTAGTAGAAGTGGGCATTTGTGCAGCAGAGGAGGTGGACGAGGAGCCAGACGCCGTGCCAGTAGAGGAGGCAGCAGGGGCAACAGCCGACGCGGTAGGCAGACGCTCAAGGACAATGGCAGCGACTTCGTCTGCAAAAGCTATGCGATTTTTGTCTGCAAAAGCTACGCGACTTTCGTCTGCAAGCTTGAGACGATCCTCAGCTTCACGCTGGGCCTCAAGAGCTCGATTAAGCTGACGCTGCAGGTCCGCTATAATGGACTGTGATGCAAAACAGGATCAAGCCGTCAGCGGTCCCTCTTGAGTTTCTTGCACGCATCACCAGTCACCAGCAGCATCGAACAGAAGTGTACAAGACAATGATTTACATCAGCTGCAGGGTACAGAAGGTGATTAACTCTCGGATTGGGTAAGTAAATGAGGAACAGTTAAAAGGAAATACACAATGCGTCCTAGACTTTGTATGTGTGGTCGTGTGTGTGTGTGCTGTGTGTGTTCGCTGTTGGCAACTCTACCGGCGCTGGAGATCTCGATGAGATCTTCAGCGCCAAACAGGTGGGTAGATGGTTTACATGCAGAGCACTAATCGACGGTCGAGATCCACCGTTGGGTTGGTGTTGCTCATCTGCCGGTGGCCTGGCAAGTGGAGATCATTTGCCAGTTGATCGCCGCTTGTCAAGCAACCACCTCAACTGTCCGTAACTGCGCATTAGTACCTTTGGACACTCCTCCCATCCTTCCCATCCTGTCCGTGTCCATTGTCCACAAGTGTTACTGTCCGTTTTCTCCAGGTCCATGGGCTTGAGCTGGAATTTCTAACATTCCCCTCCGTGCCAGCCAAGCTCGTGGTCGAGCTATGCAACTCAAAAGTTCCCCCCGCCTCCTTTTTTTGGGTTACATAGCAACCCTATTGTGGTCGCTTGGCTGTCCGCGTTTTTGTCGTGTAGTGGATTTCTTTAGCGAAGTTGTGCGACGGGGAGACGTCAGGAAAATCAACTTCGCGGTCAAGACAGGGATGCTAACGTTCCCGGCTAGGGTGACAAAGGAGAGGGGATAAATCTATATCAAAAGTACGATAGTTGTGTTTATAATGTAAAAATAAAGTTTCTGTGTAATTTTCATGCTACATCGTAATCCTGATTTGGCAATGTGAAGTTGTGGGGCTATTTTACATGTAATGACTTTTGTGAGCTGACATTGTATGAACATTATTGATTTGGATTACATTGGGCTTCAATTTTCTAAACACTAATATGATGTTAAAATGATTTAAGCCGTTCATGTCAAACATTATTGTTACTAATGTCACCAATGTACCACAAGTTACATAGTGTATGTAAAAGACATGAGGAAGGACACCAAGAGGTCTTTTATTGATACTTTATAGAA
>SZWC01004612.1:37470-59308 GCA_023375785.1 Penium margaritaceum
GTGTGTGTGTGTGTGTGTGTGTGTGTGTGTGTGTGTATGTGTGTGTTTGTGTGTGTGTGTGCGTGTATGCGTGTTCGTGTGTAGGATGGGATGGTGGAGCAACCATGCGTTGAAGATGGTGAAAACAGAGCTATTTTAATCTTTACTTTTATTTTACATGTATATGTTTGTACTACATGTTCCACAGTCATATTGATAGATTTTAGATTTGGGCATTTGTGCCCGATTTATTGTACACGAACATTGCTTGTCTCTCATGCCTCTCTCTCCCTCCATCTCTCTCTCTCTCTCTCTCTCTCTCTCTCTCTCTCTCTCTCTCTCTCTCTCTCTCTCTCTCTCTCTCTCTCTCTCTCTCTCTCTCTCTCTCTCTCTCTCTCTCTCTCTCTCTCTCTCTCTCTCTCTCTCTCTCTCTCTCTCTCTCTCTCTCTCTCTCTCTCTCTCTCTCTCTCTCTCTCTCTCTCTCTCTCTCTCTCTCTCTCTCTCTCTCTCTCTCTCTCTCTCTCTCTCTCTCTCTCTCTCTCTCTCTCTCTCTCTCTCTCTCTCTCTCTCTCTCTCTCTCTCTCTCTCTCTCTCTCTCTCTCTCTCTCTCTCTCTCTCTCTCTCTCTCTCTCTCTCTCTCTCTCTCTCTCTCTCTCTCTCTCTCTCTCTCTCTCTCTCTCTCTCTCTCTCTCTCTCTCTCTCTCTCTCTCTCTCTCTCTCTCTCTCTCTCTCTCTCTCTCTCTCTCTCTCTCTCTCTCTCTCTCTCTCTCTCTCTCTCTCTCTCTCTCTCTCTCTCTCTCTCTCTCTCTCTCTCTCTCTCTCTCTCTCTCTCTCTCTCTCTCTCTCTCTCTCTCTCTCTCTCTCTCTCTCTCTCTCTCTCTCTCTCTCTCTCTCTCTCTCTCTCTCTCTCTCTCTCTCTCTCTCTCTCTCTCTCTCTCTCTCTCTCTCTCTCTCTCTCTCTCTCTCTCTCTCTCTCTCTCTCTCTCTCTCTCTCTCTCTCTCTCTCTCTCTCTCTCTCTCTCTCTCTCTCTCTCTCTCTCTCTCTCTCTCTCTCTCTCTCTCTCTCTCTCTCTCTCTCTCTCTCTCTCTCTCTCTCTCTCTCTCTCTCTCTCTCTCTCTCTCTCTCTCTCTCTCTCTCTCTCTCTCTCTCTCTCTCTCTCTCTCTCTCTCTCTCTCTCTCTCTCTCTCTCTCTCTCTCTCTCTCTCTCTCTCTCTCTCTCTCTCTCTCTCTCTCTCTCTCTCTCTCTCTCTCTCTCTCTCTCTCTCTCTCTCTCTCTCTCTCTCTCTCTCTCTCTCTCTCTCACACACACACACACACACACACACACACACACACACACACACACACACACACACACACACACACACACACACACACACACACACACACACACATGCACACGCACACACAGTTTCTTACTTGAAATCGCGAAAATATTCTGAAATTTCATTTCCAACTTTGTCTAAATTCTGATGACAATGGTTTCTACGTGACTCAAAAAGGTAACTGTGAGTTTGTCTCTGATTTTGTTCGAGCTCCCAAAGTAGGCGAGAGAGGGAATTAGAGACTTCATATGAGATGGGTTACTGAATCGCATAGAAGCTAGAAATTACTAGAGTGCAGGTTTGGGCAGTAGCATTGTTGATGCAGCGTGCTGGCTTCCACGCACGTTGCTCATTCAGTTGCCCCCTCCGTCTGCCGCTCTAGAGTCTAAGTCTGAGTGCTCTGGGTTTGTTACTCAGAAGTGCACATGCCAGTGTTAGCGCCAAAACGTAGCTGAAAACTGAAAGTGACTCATTAGAAATGAAGAATGAGACATAAGGGGAGACCCCTCCAAGTTCTAGCTGCCCCCCAACTCTGTAGAGCTTGTTACTCAACTAATCAGCCAATCAGAAAAAGGACTATTTTTTGGCAGGTAGGGTTTTCTCGGTGAGCCCTGCCAGATGGCCGACAGTCCAAAACCCAGGCGACGTCCGTTTTGCCTGAAAACTGGACCATACCATAATACCGATGCTGTGAAGGCAGTCGTGCACTCAGAAATAGCTACAAAAATAGCAGTGAAGAGTCATGGCTGACCGAACTCGGACAGTGCCTACGATAGTCCATAGTGCCAAACAGTGCCATGCTAACATGAGACTTGGACCCTAAGTAGAGCATGACATTGCAGACGGAATGGTACCGTTAGATCCAACGCTGGGTGCATGCAGACAGCATCTGCAGTGGCAGTGACTGCCGGTGGCTCAACTGCCTAGGAGGCCTGCCGATGGAGCTGAGCGCATTGCCGTAGGAAGGAGGCTCCAACAAACTGTGGTTAGGCCTCAACATGCGTCGGCTCCACCGGACGACACTTCGGCAATGTCGAGTCTTGCTGTCAATTATCTGCACACCGGTGTACACAAGCCGGGAAGACACAACGAAGCACAATGAGAGGTGCGACAAAACCAAGACTCCCCCATGACTCATAGGTGTAGTGCACATGGACGGGCAGTGACACATTCAACAAACAAACTCCCCGAGGGCACACAGAGATGCAGGCCAGGACAAAGAGGGTGACTCACAGATGCATGCCAACAAAACTTACATCCTTCTTGAAGGAGTCGCGCTTCAGTGCCTTGGTCAAGAAGTCAGCCAGCTGCCGTGCTGTCTCAACCCACACAATGCTGACGCTTTCGTCATGCAACAACCAACGCACATAGTGATACTCAACATTTATGTGCTTTGTGCGTGTGTGATGCACACCGTCATTGTCGGCAATGGCCGTGGAACTCTCATTGTCACAATGCAACGTGATGGATGCGACTGACTGACACAACTCGGACAACAAACGACGCAACCACACGCTCTCACATGCGCCTTAGCAGTACTGCGTGCAATGCACCCCTGCTTGCCACTAACCCAGGACACAGCCGTGCCTTCAATCAGAAAGATCCAGCCTGTACAGCTCTTGCCATCCGGACTGCCGGCCCAGTCACTGTCGGTGTAGCCCACCGCAACAACAGATGCCTGTGGGCGGACGTGAGACCTCGCCGTGGAGTCAAGGCAACATAGCGCAGTACTCGGATTGTGGCTTCGAAGTGGAGGTGACGTGGCTCTTGAGAGAACTCAACCAGGAATTTGATGGCAAACGCGATGTCTGGGTGCGTCGTTGTAGCTAGGAACATCAGTGACCTAATGACTCGCAGATACATGTTTGCGTGGACTGGCTCCCCCACAATGGTTGGGTTTGAGTTCTTCAACTTCACCTGGCCATCGGGTGACATGGGTGAGGATGCGCTCGGCATGAGGGGCAGGTCCTCAGCGAAGCGAGTGGACATAGGCGGCCTGATGGAAGTGCAAGATGCCCTGGGAGCAATCATGCTCGAGCTCCATGCCCAGGAAGACTTGAGCAGACCCGAGATCCTTCATTTGGTAGGCAGTGTATAGCAGGTCCTTGACGCGCTCAATGGCAGCCACGTCTGGCGACGCAATGAGGAGACTGGCGATGTAGACCAGGACAACGGCGAAGGTCTGGCCTCATTGGGTGATGAACAGTGCGGGGTCAACAAAACTGCATAGGAGGCCGCCACGGAGGAGCGTGCCACTAATCTCCTGGTTCCATCACCGAGGTGACTGCTTCAGGCCATGGAGGGCCTTCTGCAACCGCCAAACCTTCCTAGTGCCGTCGTCAAAGCCGGGAAGTTGTACCATGTAGAGCTCCTCACCCTCCAGCAAGCCATGGAGGAAAGTGTTGCTCACGTCCATCTCATGTAGCTCCCACCCGTGCTGGGTAACCAGGCTGAAGAGCGCCTAGCTAGTCAAGAATTGGCCAGCTGGGGCGGAGATCTGGTCGTAATCAACCCCATGGATCTTAGCAAACCCCTTGGCTGTGAGACATGCCTTGTACTTGTCCAAGGACCCGTCCGGCTTCCATTTGCGCCGGAAGACCCATTTGGCACCGATGGCCTTCCGACTTGGAGGGAGATCAACGAGGTCATACATGTGGTGCTGCCAGATAGCAGCGAGCTTGTCAGCGCAAGCAGCATTTCAATGTGCAGCCTTGAGGGAGGCTCGAGCCTTGCATAGGATGGCTGGCTCCTCTTGGCGTGCCGTGGAGCAGATTGCAAGGGCGTGTGCATCTCGAGCTCCAAGTGGGATGCGTGTGAGTGCAGCCGTGACGACATGCCGATGCTCCTGATGTAGCATGGCGTAGCCCAGTGCAAAGCCCGGGTGGAGTTTTGCAATGATGGCTCAAGTGGTTAGGCCGAGGGCCTTGGTGCCAGGGTCCCCACTCACTATCGTAGGAGTGGGGGAGACGCGTGGGGCGACGAGGGGCTAAGGCGCCACAGTGCGTGATGTGACGGTCCTCGCACTCACGGACGGCCTGGGTCGGAGGCTGCCGCGTGTGCCATGCATGTAGCGCGATAGGGCAGTAGATGGCACTGAGTCACAAGTGCTCAAGGGGGCAGACAAAACTGCTGGTATGAAGGGATCAACAGACACATACGGGTTTGCCAGCCTGGAAGGACCAACAGATGCGGACAGGGCTGCCGGCCCGGAAGGGCTAGCAGACGAGGATGGGGCTGTCGGCGCAAAAGGGCCAGTAGACTCAGCAGGGGCTACTAGCACGGAGGGACTATCGGACGTGACTGGAGCTGCCGGCCCGCAGGGACCAGCGGACGAGACCGGAGCTGCCGGCCCAGAGGGACTAGTGGATGCAAACGGGTCTGCCGGCGCTGAGGAACCAACAGATGCGGACGGGGCTGTCGACACCGAGGGGCAAATGGATGCGCCTGGGGCTACCGGCCCAGAGGGACCATCGAACGCGACTAAGGCTGTTGGCCTAGAGGGGCCAGTGGACTAGGCTGGGGCCGTTGGCCCGGAGGGGCCAGCGGACGGAACTGGGGCTGCCGGCCTAAGGGAGGCCATTGGACGTGACTAGGGCTACCGGCTTGGAGGGACCATGTGATGTGCAGCCCAGAAGCACAAGGATGGGGAACGGACTCACCACTCCCCCCCGCAATGGGAGGTACATCGATGAGCCAGAGTGAATAAGGTCGTGAGAAAAGAGCTCATCAAAGAAGAGGGCATCGTGGGACTCCATGATGCAGTGTTGGGAAGGATCCTAGAAGCACCAGGCTTTGGACTGACGGGAAACACCAAGGAAGGTGCAAGGAAGCCCACAGGGGGCGAGCTTGCCACCCTGCTGCCGGGCGGGTAGCCACACAACAACCACGCAGCCCCACACACGAGCAGGGGGGAGGTCAGCACACAAACCGTACCAGTGTTGGTACGGCGTAGACTGGCGGGGAAGGAGTCCGTGGGGAATCCAATTCCAGACCCATGTCATGTAGGCCAGGGCTTCAAAGTAGAAGCCATCAGAGAGGCCGGACTCGACTCGCATGGTGCGGACAGTGTCAGCTATGGTGCGGTTCCACCGCTCAGAGACGTCGTTCTAGGCCGGTGTGTAAGGTGCCAACGTCTCGTGGTGGATGCCACGGGAGGCGAGAAAAGTCGTGGTCCCTCCCATGTATTGACCACCATGATCAGAGTAAAACCGGCAGAGAGGCCGACCACACTCGCACTCCGCACCGACAAGCCAGTCCCTAATGGTCAGAGCAACATCACTTTTCTGCCAAGGCACAAGACCCAGCGGCAGTGTGAGTAGTCGTTAGTGAGGGTGAGGACATAGCGGCCATGCTCCCCGATGGAATCGGTACGGAGAGGACCCATGACATCGGAATGGATGAGGTCCAGAGGGATGGATGCACGGGAGAATGAATGAGGGTAGGTGGACCGATGCATCTTGCCCTCAGCGCAATCGATGCACTTTGTGGGACATGGCCAGCGGAAGGATTCCGGACCTACGCCCTTGGCATTTTGGGTTCAAAGCATGCTGTCTACGGCCGCAGAGTGGACGTGGCAAAGGGGGCGGTGCAAGAGACACATGTGCTGCGGTGAGATTGTGCTGGTGACAAAGACATGGCCTGTTGGGGCGGATGGGGAGGGGATGGAGGAAGGGGAGGACAGACGAGGTCAGTGTTAGCACCGGGGTCCGTTGTAAGGGCAATACATAGATATCGAGGTATCGATAAACATCAATGTAGCATCGATGTCATTGTTTTTGCAGGTCACTTTCGAAAGTGCAACCGATGGTAGCCCAGCCGGCCTCCAACCGCCGACCGAATCACGACAAAATTTTACTGCGGCCTGTCGGCTGCTCTCGATTCACTGACATCGAGCCCATAAGCACTCATTATCGTAATTCATGGTTTTCATTGCATGTGGAATAAACATTTGGGTTCACATAGATTATACATGGTTTGACGTGAGTTTACGGTTAGCCACTGTGTCCTAGTGCTATGCGACGTTCCGATATCTTGACCGGAGTGCCAGCTCCGTCACTCACGCCTGCGGTGGGGAGGCTTTGCTCTCCAAAGATGATGGCACTGTGCCATCGTGGCTTTCTGATGGCCACGTGGCATGGATGAAACAGTATGCCATCCGCGAACGAGGTGATTGTGCGAGTGAACATTGTTCACCGCCGAGGACCCCGAATTTGTCCTAAGATTTCACGCTCACCAACAGCGTCGAGCCATTCCCTCGGCCTTTTTCTCACTATTTCCTCGAATTTTAGTTTCTTGAACTGTCTTCTCCCATACATGCAAGGGTAATGAACCCACATCGATGTCTGTAACAGGGAATACATCAATGCATCAATGTGAGCATCGATGTGTTGATGTTCGATGCACTTCTGGCAACACTGGACGAGGTATTTGCCACAGGTTGCCACTAGCGGTGGTGTGTAAATCAACAAGACCGAACGGACATAACGACATAGTGGCAATGCCACACGAGTGCAGAACGTTCATGCTTATGCAGTCAAGGGCAGCAACATACAATAGGCTGCGCTCAAGACCGGGGACAAAGAGGATGTCTGTCACGAAGACATCACCGGCAGGTTCACGAAAACGAACGACGATGACGCCGCAGGCAGGTAGCACCTGGCCGGAGTCCGTCCGGACATCGGACACATCGCAAACAGGATCAAGAACATAGAAGGTTGAGTGAGAGACGGTCATGTGATGTGTGGCCCCAGAGTCGATGATACAGGTCTCGGCAGGGTCCTGGACCGGAGTTGCCAAAACACTAATAGTCACATGGCAGCAAGCAAGAGACGCGGATGTGGTGGACGGTGGCGCAAACGGAGACTGCCAATCATCAAGCCGCGTGACGTCGTCATAGAGAGGGACACAGAGCACAGGAGACGACGAGGCTGACAAGGAAGCAGGACACGATCGCTGCTCAGTCATAGTCATGCAGAGCAAGGAAGACGGGCAGGAGGTGATGCAACTTGCACTTCCCTGGGAAGGAGGGCAAGGCAGGCCGAGCTGGAGCGCAATGAACGGCTCCAGCTGTCGCTCACGGCTCGACGGTCCGGGAGTGTAGACGGAGTGCGGAGTGACAAAGCCAGAGCCCGGATAGAAGGAGGACTGCACCTATGACGGAAACGGCGGCGCCCATGGCTACAGATGATGCTGCTGTGGAGCTGGCCACGGCAAGACCAATGTGGTTGTCGGAGGAGTGGAGCTGCTGGACAGGATGGAGGCGTCAGGCCAGCAACAAGAATGGCGGCAAAGGCGAGACGGTGCTCACGCTGGCAACGCATGGTGGCGATGACGCGTACCTCATCCGTCAGTAATGCGCATGTGTACCACCCGTGTCAAGGCTGGCCACAGTTGTGGCAAACCGAGCTACCACCACTAGACCCGGTCGGGTGCTACTACTGCTGCTGCTGTGAGCCCTTGCCCTTCTTGCCCCTACACTTCTTCTTTGTCGACGACTAGGAGCTAGTGGATGGAGCTACTACGGGGGAAGCGACAGCCACGGAGGCGACGGTAGGGGAGGCAAGAGGTTTTGTGCGCTGGATGCAGGACTCCAGAGGAGCCTTCTCAGTCTGGAGAAAGAGCTCACATGCTCAGGGCATGAGGGTCTTGGCCCTGGGCCGTCATGGTGGAAAGGACATCCTGGGTGTAGTGGACAAAAACGTTAGTGTACACTTTGGTGGCACCTCGCTTGATGGTAAGGAGCGCCGATAGAGAGGGTGGAGCGGAGGTGCCTAGGCGATGGAGGATATCCTGAGCCCGTTGCCACTAAGAGGTGACCGTCTCAGTCTCCCACATGTGCAGGGAGTTGAACTCCCGCAGCAGACGGTTGGTCTAAGCCTCGCTAGATAGGCGATGGGGACGGGTGAGGACGTACCATGCGGCTGCAGGATCTGGGGTCTCGCCAGTGGTGAAGTCACCGAGGAAGGGCTCTAAGGCCACGCGTGATGCCGGAGGAGCGACTTGGATGAGGGCACGTACGGCACGACCAGCGTAATATAGCTGGTTGTCTTGGGTTGAGTTGTACGGAAGAGTGTAATATGCCCATAAACCATCACACTGTGCCCGGTTACAGAAGCTGACTTCCCAGCTCCGGAATTCCTCGCTGGCCTGAAGCGGCGGGGGCGGGGTCTCGAAGTCCTTTGGCCTACAACCGGCACCCAGAGTGGGGCCAAGGACTGAAGTCACTCTCTGCCATTGGCGTTGAGTCTGCTGCTAGAAACTCCTAGAGTGTAGGTTGGGGTAGTAGCATTGTTGATGCAGCATGGGAGGTAATGCGTGGCAATAAACACAGCGAGGCTGGCGTACCTGGGAGGAAGGAAAGGCGGCGGGGGAGTGGTGTAAGTCTGTCATGCCAACGGCTACAGTGCTACAAGTTGGTGTGTCAGTGCGGCAAGCTCTTGCTGAATGGCGACCAAGGGGTCAGAGACACCGGCAACGAGGCCTCTGGACTGCTTCTGCTGCTGGTGTTATTACTTTAGATCCTCTTGCTGCTGCTACAATTGTTGCAGCTGCTAGAAGAAAGGGGGATGTAGTCCCCCAACAGAGGAGGACCCCTCCCCGCAGGGGCTGTCAGCCATGGTGGGCTTTTTGGTCCGTTGGTTTTTTTGTGCTGCTCATGTCAGCAGTGATGTCAGCCTAGGATGGCTGACGTCAGAAGCTATTGTTGCGTTATCTGTAGAGTTGCTGTTGTAGATTATCTTCCTCTCCTTTTTTTGTTGATGACATCAATAGTGACGTCAGAAGTAATGTCAGCTGAGGAAAGCTCACGTCAGCAGCGGCTATTGCTAGAGCCGCTACTGTGTCAACAATAGGGTAGCTGTTGTTGCTATTGTACCGGCTGCTATTTCCACTGTTGTTGCTATTGCCGCTACTACTGTTGTTGTTGGTTTGCTGTTGCAGCTGCTACTCCTGCTGGTGCGGCTGTTGGTGTAGTAGCGGCTGCTGCTACTACTAAAGTTGATGCCGCCGCTACTGTTGTTGTTACAACTACTATTGCAACAGCAGCTGCTGCTACTACTACTAAGCTGCTACATGCTGCTACGACTGTTGTGGCTGCTACAACAACTGTGGCGGTGGCTACAGCCGCTGCAGGGCCACTTGTGGGATGGGGGGTTTTTTTCATTCCCCTTTTCTTTTGCTGGTCATAGCAAGCTCGCTGCTCGCTGTGGGTAGCGAGTAGTGAGCAGCAAGCTTATTGCTTGCTGCTCGCTGCGAGCACCGAGCTTGCTGCTCGGAGCTCGCTGTTCCCGGTGAGTAGCGGGCTGTGAGCAGCTATAGATGCTGCTACTGCTGTTGTAGCAGCTGCTGCTGGCTACTACTAGCTGTTGTCGGCTACTGCTCCCTGCTACTGCTGCTACAAGCGGCAGTTGTTGTTACTCGCAGCTGTTGCTGCTGCCGCCGGAGCCTGCTACTGCTTGCTGCTACTACTGTTACGCGTTGCCGTTGTTGCTGGTGCTGCTGCAAGTTGCTATTGCAGGTTGTTGCTGCTACGAGCTGATGTTATTGCAAGCTATTGCTCTTGCGAGCTGCTTCTACTACAGGTAGCTACTACTCAGGGAAGCTGTTACTAGCTGTTGTTGCCACTACTCGCTACTGCTACAAGCTGTTGTTGCAACTACAGGCCGCTGCTGCTGCTTGTTGCTACTGCCAGTCACTACACCCGGGTATTGTCACCACATGCGTCGTCGCCAGCACGTGTCTCATGCCACCTACAAATCACCTCCTCGCGTCATGCGTGGGGGTCAGCGCAGTCGGAAAAATCCGGTAGCATTTCCCTTGGCTCAGTGGCCGTGAGAAAAAATCTGACGCCACCATCAAGCGGGTCAATGCTGCCGAAAAACGTTCGGCATCATTTCCTCTGCACTGGCGCGTATGGGGGTCCGCCGATGTAGTCAGGCACTTGTAAACCTCTTATCTACTATTGCTGCTACGCTTTGGCTCTGATTCCAAGCTAGAAACTCCTAGAGTGTAGGTTGGGGTAGTAGCATTGTTGATGCAGCATGCGGGCTTCCACGCCCGTTGCTTAGTCTGCTGCCCCCTTATTCTGCCGCTCTAGAATCTAAGTCTGAGTAACCTCGGTTTGTTACTCAAAAGTGCGCGCGCCAGTGTTAGCGCTAGAAAGCAGCTGAAAACTGAAAGTCATTCATTAGGAATGAAGAATGGGACACAATGGGAGACCCCTCCAAGTTCTAGCTTCCCCCAGCTCTGTAGAGCTTGCTACTCGACTAACTAGCCAATCAGAAGACGGACCATTTTCTGGCAGGCAGGATTTTCTCGGTGAGCCCTGCCAGTTGGCCAACAGCCTAAAACCCGGACGTCGTCTGTTTTGCCTAAAAATCTGGACCATACCAGAATACCAATGCGGCAAACGCAGTCGTGCGCTCAGAAACAGCTAGAAAAACAGCAGCGAGGAGTTATGGCTGCCCGAACTCGTGTAGTGCCTACGATAGTCTATGGTGCCAAACAGTGCCATGCTAACATGAGACTAGGACCCTAAGCTGAGCATGATGCTGCAGACGTAATGGTATAGTTAGATCCAGCGCTAGGCGCATGCAGACAGCATTTGCAATGGCAGTGACCGCCTGTGGCCCGACTGCCGAGGAGGCCTGCCGATGGAGCTGAGCGCGTCGCCGCAGGCAGGAGGCTCCAGTGAACTGGGAGTAGGCCTCACTGTGCGTCGGCTCCACCGGACGACACTCCAGCAGTGTCGAGTCATGCCATTAGTCTTCTACACGCTGATGTACACAAGCCGGGAAGACACAAAAAAGCACAATGAGAGGTTGGAAACAACCAACACATGGATATGTGAAGGAATAAAGGAATTCATTATTCCAATGCTGAATTCGAAAGTGGATGTTGAACGAAAAACAGTAGGGATACTTCGTAGCCCCATAATGGGCACAAAACTTGAGAAAGGCACATTAGGATAACAATGTACCATGAGAATGATAAAGAGACGTTCATTTGATATTCTTGGTACAACAGCAGTCTACCGTTACCCTTACTGGGAACATAACATTCTTATCTTTACCATGGAATCGATTTTCGCAACGTCTCCCAATCGCAAAATCCACTACATGTTGGTTTTGACAGTTGTTCTTGTCACACCTTGTGATGATCGTGCATGTGTGTTGTGCATGTCGGTTGTGGGTCATGGGGGAGTGTTGGTTTTATGTCTCGTACACACGGTGACCTCTGGCCTCGTTGCACACCCTACTCGTCACTGATGCAGGTGCCTGAGAGAGAGGGACCGTGCTGCCGGCATGTTCGTCTTCACCAAGCTGTGATCTCCGGCCATGGTTACATCAGCATCATTTGTGGCCATAAAGATGCGTGATGCTGATTAAGTTCTCCTACCTTGGCATCCGGGTTTGATCCCTTGGATGAGAGACTGTGGTGTGAAGCAAGAAAAGAGAAGAATAGGAGAAAAAATAGGAGTGGGGGAAAACAGGTTTGACACCCGCATGGTGGAGGTGGAACCAAGAGCGAGAGCGAGCCCACCGCTTGCTTACTCTAGGCCCTCTCCCCGACCTGCATCACTTCGTCGGTTTGTGACTGCGTTAATACTCGCTTGTTTTCCATGTCATGCGTCTCCATGTCACGTTCCTATCTATGGACTTTCATGCAGTTCATTCCACTCTCCAATCCCTCACTATGTGTTATTACCTACAGGTATCAGAGCAACAAAGTGAGAGAGTGAAGTGTGTTCTCTCTTAAATGCGAGATCCTGGGCGTGGGGGGTCTACCATCGCCATAGCCGCAGGTGCCGTCGCCTGATGTGCCTCCTTCAAGGCCGGAATTTCTCTTCCAGCCACCTTGCAACGCTGTCGTAGCCTGTGCCTTCCAGATCGGGCATGACTACGTACATGTCGGCAGCAACTGTACAAGCATGCCCGCGCCGTTAGCATACCCACTGGTTGTGCTGCGGCCCAGTGCCAACGGCGAGAGCAGCCACAGCTGTGTCATTGGGAGCAGCTCTGCATCCTCTTTGCTACCAGCAGACTCTCCCACCCGCCAGTTTTCTAGGAGCAGCACCGTCTAGTGCAGCTGGCATCCACAACTATTGTCGTCCGTGTAGATGCCGTCCGTCCGTGACATCCATAGTTACAGCATCAATTGTTGCAACCACCGCCACATTGGTTGCCCTTGTTCCCTTGGCAGCCACAACTATATCTAGTCACTCTTGGCACAGCAATTGTGGTAGTAGCCGTGCCTCTAGCGCCCCTCGCAACATCGTAGGATCTGTAGCCACAACGGCACCCTTGGCAACTGCAGCCGCATCACTTGCAACCGCAGCAGTCGCTACCCAGCAGCCTCTTCGCAGTGGCAACATCAACTACTGCAACACCCGCCACATTAGCTACCCATGTGCTCTTGACAGCCTCAACTACTCCTAGCCACTGTGGTCGCATTAGCATAGGACGTGTAGCCAGAGCGGGACCCTTGGCAGTTGCAGCAGCGTCACTCGTAACCTCTATCCAGTAGCCTCGTTATCCGCGACAACAGTGGCGTCAACGGCGAGAGCGCAGCAGCTGACCAGTGCCCTAACCTGCTCAAGCCACCTCGCTAGCGGAGAACGCCACGCTGGTGCACAACGAGGTTCCATCAGTTGCCTCTGGTGGGCCATACTACGCGGAGCAAAGCACAGCACATCGAGAGCGACGACGTCGCGCAATGAGTGGAGGATCTCCTGCGTCACTCGGCTCCTCCTCCTTGCGGTGTGCCTCGGTAAGACCCCACTCCCTCTCTCCTTGAGACTCGGGGGGGGAAGATTCTCTTGCCGCCGCAAGTCTCTTGAGCCGCCTCGCTAGTGACACTGTCCCTTAGTCTGCGTCTGTAACGCGTGTTGCTTCCCTTGTCATCAACGCTGCCGTAGCCACGGCGGAACCTTTGCTGCAATAGCTAGGGCGTCTAGGGCGTCAGCATCGACTGCAGCGGGATACGCCACCGAATCCTTCACTGAGAATCTTTCGTCATCGGACCCATTGTTGTTGCAACTGTTGATCTTGGCACACAGGTTTCTCCTCCCATACCTACCATTGCCTCCAACACTGTTGTTGCTGCATCGGTGGCTGCTACCGCTGCCGCATCCATCCAGTCCTCCATTAGCTCCGTTGTTGTATCCTCTTCCTCTAATTCATCGGCTACCATCAGTCTAGCCACAACTACTATTTCCGTTGTTGCAGCTATCACCACTCTAGGTGTAGCGTCGGTGGCTGGCATTCTTGCCTTGATCGTCCCAGGTGGTGCTGTTGTGCCAGTCCTCTCTGTTGATGCCACTGCTACTGTCCCACCCCTTTTTTCTCTCCTACGCTCCCCTGCAGCTTGATACCCCGTCTTGCAGCACCTCTTGCCCTCCTCCCTGTTATTGTGTCTTTCTGTGAGCGCTGAGTTTGGGAACTATCTTGTAGCACTTCTTCTTCGTGCGTATAGTACTTTCCCTTTTTCCACACCCACTAGGGCAAGGGAAACTCTGTAAAAGAAAAATTGGTAGAGCCCCACTCTCATCACCATGCCGGGTGCCAATGAGGCTGTCATCGCACGATACAGTCAAGAGGTTGTGCGGTCCGAGAAAGCACTCCTCCAGTCCACGTACAAGATGGAGGACTTGGGGCAGGCTCGTGTCTTTCTGGGCATGGAATTGGAGCAAGATCACTCTCGCCGCAGGCCGCCTATGTGCGTAACCTGGGGGAGCGCTTCGCTCCACTTCTCGAGACAATGCCCACAGCCTCCACACCCATGACTCCAATTAGACAATGGCTGCTGAAGACACTGAATGTGTCAAAGCTTGGGGAGCCGGTTGATGTGACAGACTACCTCCGCGTGATTGGCTCGCTCATGTACCTGGCAACAACAGCCAGGGCGGATGTTGCCTTCGCTTTGAGTTTTCTAGCACAGTTCTCACAATGTCCGAGGGTACAACATCTAGAGGCTGCATTGCGCATTGTCAGGTATGCTTTGTCCATGGCTCGCAGCGGCCTTTGCTACATAGCACAACCGTCTGTGGTGATTGATGGATACACAGACAATGACTTGGCCCATGCCGCCAAGAGTGGCAAGCAGGGTTGTGTTGCTCATAGTTCCAGTGAGGCTATGTATGTTGCACTTGGGGTCGGCACTTGTGAGAGAATTTGGCTTTGTCGACTGTTCCTGCGACTGTGTGCACCTATTCGCTACATCACACTGCGCTGCTTCAACCAAAGCACCAAGGCCATTGCTGAGCACGATGGCAGGGATCACACTCGCACCAAGCATATCAATGTTGAGCATCATTTTGTGCAAGAGAGAGTGGTTTTAGGTGATGTCCACATCGTCTGGGTTGACACTTAACAGCAGAGAGCTAACTTCCTTACAAAGTCACTCAGCAGTAACGTCTTCAAGGCTGCAGTCCATGCTATTGGCCTACTTTGTGCTCGTGATGTTCCCGGTTAAGTCGTTGCCCTTGTATGTGTTCGTGTACAGTTGTTCTTGTCACACCTTTTGACTATTATGTGTGTGTGCTGTGCGTGTTGGTTGTGGGTCATGGGAAAGTGTTGGTTTTGTGTCTCGTACACACTGTGACCTCTGGCCTCGTTGCACACCCTACTCGTCACTAATGCAGGTGACTAAGAGAGAGGGACCGTGCTGCCGACACGTTCGTCTTCACCAAGCTGTGGTCTCTGGCCATGGTTACATCGGCATCATTTGTGGCCATAAAGATGCGGGATGTTGATTAAGTTCTCCTCATTTGGCATCCAGGTTTGGTCCCTTGGATGAGATACTGCGGTGTGCAGCGAGAAAAGAGAAGAATAGGAGAAAAATAGGATTGGGGGAAAACAGGTTTGACACCCGCGTGGTGGAGGTGGAACCAAGAGCGAGAGCGAGCCCGCCGCTCGCTCGCTCTTAGCCCTCTCCCCGACCTGCATGACTTTGATGGTTTGTGACTGCATTACTACTCGCTTGTTTTCCCTGTCATGCGTCTCCATGTCACTGTTGACACGGTGTGCCCCTTGCCATGAGTGCCGTTGATCGTACTCCCTGGTTTGACCACTGAGAAGTAGTCGAACACCTGATCTAAATTTAGATTTGGATTGCTTGGATTTTTCCATGCAGGATCGAGCTTTCAATCACTCAATTTGAGTGAGTATTCAGAAAGTTAGCCTAGCCCGAAAAACGGGTGTTGGGTGGGTGGAATCTGGTACCCGCCATGGATTGATGGATATTCCACCGCCAGGGATCCGAGTTCATTCCTAATGGCCTCCAAATGCACCAGGGGCATGAATGAGGTGACCATAAGGACCTCCTTGACCAGGATGAACTTGTCCTTGACTTCTGAGCGAGGAAAGGCGCTTCGACGGGTCATCATCGAAGCGCCTCCCATTGCCTAAAGTGCAAGGCCAGGTGGGCGGTTGCACCAAGGGTTACTTCGACGGTCCTACCAGGGGCTCTACTGCTCCGTTTTGGGCGTGCTTGGATGCGTTGGAAAGCTTAGATCATAGGCTATACGGATCTGATGTACTCTTACTATGCTAAGTGACAAAAACGTATTTTCATTCAGATCTACTGAGTGCGACTTGTTCTGCCCACTCTTGCCCGTGATCCTTGTGCTCCACACTCTTTACCATTGGTGTCCATTGGCTGCCCAAACACTGGTAGTGTGCTTCAGTGAGAGCTAGGAATCCTTGAGAGTGCTTCCACATCCACTAGAGCCAACAAAGGGTTATGGGCCCACGTGCCTAGACGGACCCTAGCTCTTCAAGTTCACGCTACCACCGCACGCCATGGCAACGACCGAGCAAGAGAGCATCGGCGCCGTCTCCAAGTTTGATGGAAACGGCTTCCCCTTGTGGAGGTGGAAGTTTGAGGTCTACCTAAATGACAAGGGTCTGCTTGAGCTGGTCAACGGTGAAGAGACCGCGCCTCCGGATACCGCGACGTCGGAGGAAGTGGACAAGTACAAGAAGCGCAAGAAGAAGGCGCTTGCATTGTTGGTGTTAGCGCTAGCTCCGCCGCAGCGTGCACTGATTCAAGGATGCACGGAGGCCGCGGAGGCCTGGAAGAAACTCTGCACCATCTATTAGTCCACCAACCTTTCTAACCAGCTCTTCGTCTTTAAGAGGCTCGTCACCCTCCGAGCCAACGAAGGCGACGACATCATGGAGATCCTATAGCAGATTAAGTCCCTTACTGCCGAGTGTGTAGCCACCAGATGGAAGGTTGACCCTCAGCTGCAAGCTATGATCCTCCTTCTGGCCTTGCCGGACAGTTGGAGTCCCATGATCACCGTCGTAGGCGGCTGGTCTGCCGATGAGCTGAAGTACCCGAAGGTGGCTGAGTACGTCCGCAAGGAATGTATGCGGCGTGGTGGGAGAGAGAGCGGGGCAACATCAAGTTCCGCCTATGCCGTCCACCCTCAAGATGGAGGGGGAGGCAAGAAGGGGAAGGGTGCCAAGCAGGGCACCAAGAAAGGTGACAACAAGGGGGAGTGCTACAACTGTGGCAAACAGGGCCACTATGCACGCAACTGCCCCAGCAAGAAGTCGGACCAGCCCGGGAAGGGCGGGAAGAAGGACACCCAAGCCATGATGGCCAGGGAATCTACCGACTTGACAGATCCGGAAGTCACAGTGATCAACTCCGGATCAGGCCGCCACACACAATGCAACCGGGCGGTGTTCGTCACCTACGGTGCCACCGAGCGGCGCATGACAGTGGTCAATGGCAAAACAGAGTTGGCCGCGGGCGAAGGCAATGTTCGCATTGAGTCGGTGGTGAACGGGAAATTCATTCCGTGCTCCACATGCCCAACTTTGGGGCAAATCTGCTATCTGTGAGCCGCCTTACCGACAAGGGGCTCAAGGTACTCTTCAACAAGAAAGAGGTTATCATCCGGAAGGAGGGGGATGGCGAGGTGATTGCACATGGCAAGAGGGAGGAGGACCTGTACCTTCTTCGTACCAAGGTTCTTGCCGATGCAGTGAGGAGTGACGCCATCAACCTCATGACGAAGGATGAAGGAAATCTGGACCTATGGCACCGCCGCCTACATCACATCGCTCCCTCAACTGTGAGGGACATGGCAAAGAAAGAAGTGGTGTGGGGTCTTGAGGTCAAGGGCCTTGGTGCAGCCAAGAATGCCGTGTGCGAGCCATGCGTGGTGGGCAAGGCGACACGGCAACCGTTTGATGGCAAAGGGACGCGTGCATCGGCGAAGTTGGAGGTGGTGCACACGGATGTGTGTGGACCGTTCGAGCCCTCCATTGGTGGGGCGCGCTACTTCGTCACCTTCATTGACGACCACAACCGCAAGCTCTACCTCTACATCATCAAGAGGAAGAGCGATGTCTTGTCGTGCATGCAGGAATTCATGGCGGCCGTGGAGCGGCAAACGGAGTTGAAGGTGAAGGCGTTCCGGAGTAACAACGGTGGCGAGTACGAGGGCTGCTCGGCATGGATGAAGAGCAAGGGAATCGTGTGGCAGAAAACTACGCCACACTCTCCGCAGCAGAACGGCGTCGCTGAGAGGGCAAACCGCACCATCCTCAACATGGTCCGGTCCATGTTGAGCAATGTCGGCCTCGCACAGCGGTACTGGGGCGAGGCGGCACGGACACGGCGTACATCATGAACCTGACGCCGACGAAGCCGCTAAAGGACACGGATTCCAAGGTGTGGAAGACGCCACAAGAAGTGTGGAGCGGAAGGAAGCCAACTGTGGCACACCTCCGCACGTTTGGTTGTGTTGCATATGCTGTTGTGCAGGCACGGGAGGGGCGGGGCAAGCTGGACCCGCGGACTCGCCGGTGTATCTTCGTCGGGTACGAGAGCGGGAGCAAGGCGTACCGACTCTTCGACCCGCGGCGGCAGAAGATCGTGAAGAGTCACGACGTCACGTTTGACGAGGAGAGTCGTTGGACGGAAAAGGACGCGGGTCTCTCCAAGTGGGGGGAGTGGCTGCCACTCCTCGAGGGGGAGACGCCGGAGGATGCAAAAGAGGGTGACGTCCCATCGGCTCCAGCCGGCGAGGACCATCCGGGCGATGTTGGAGCGGCTGATTTACATTCAGCCGCGTCGGACGATGAGTCCAAAGCGCCGGCAGCAGTGGATCTGAACGAGGAGGCAGGGAGTGAGCCCGCATCTCCACGGTCCCCGAGAGAGGTGGAGCAGGCCAGCGGTGCAAGTGGCGCCGCGAGAGGGCAGCAACAGCACCAGCAGCAGCGGTAGCAGCAGCAGCAGCAGCCCCGGAGAAGCGGACGCACAAGGAGGATGGCAAAACGGTACGATGCCGTGCAGGGCACTTGGACTGGGTTTGCTCGAGCGTTCTTTGCGCAAGAGGAGCCCGAGACCGTCAAGGAGGCGTTGCAGCATAAGGATGGGGCTGAGTGGGAGGGAGCCATAAAATCTGAGCTCGCCTCCCACGAAGAGAACGGTACTTGGCAAGTGGATAGGCCGGAGGGCGCAAAAATCATCGGCTCCAAGTGGATCTTCAAGAAGAAGCTCACCAAGGAGGGGAAGTTGGAGCGGTACAAGGCACGGCTGGTCGCGAAGGGGTACGCCCAGCGAAAAGGAGAACACTATGACAAAACCTTTGAGCCGGTGGCGAAGTTCGCCGCCATTTGCTCCATCCTCTCGGTGGCGGCGACGCGCGACTACGAAGTCCACCAAATGGATGTAAAAACCGCATTCCTCAATGGCGACCTGGACAAGGAGGTCTACATGGAGGTGCCGGAAGGGGTGGACGCGCCGCCGGGGAAGGTGTGCCGGCTTGTCAAGGCGCTCTATGGGCTCAAGCAAGCGCCACTCATGTGGTACCTGAAAATGGACGGCTTCATGGCCAAGCTTGGCTTCAAGCGCTGCGAGGCAGATCACAACGTGTACGTGCGAAAGCAGCCGGGGTTGCACTAGATTGTGGTCCTCTACGTGGATGACCTCATCCTCGTGTCATCGGACATGGAGGAGTTGGTGAACCTGAAGCGGCAGCTGGGCAGTCGGTTCAAAATGACCGACATGGGTGAGCTTGAGTACTACCTCGGCGTCACCATCAAGAGGAACCGCAAAGCACGCACGCTAGAGATGGGGCAGGCAAAGTACGTGCAAGAGGTGCTCCGCCGCTACAACATGGAGGAGTACAACCCCATCGGCACACCCATGACCACCACATGTGAGTTGAGCTCGAGCATGGGCCCGAGCACGGACGAGGAGAAGGAGGAGATGGCAGGTGTGGTGGGGAGCATCATGTATGTCATGGTGGCGACGCAGCCCGACCTAGCCTTTGTGGAGGGCCAAGTGAGCCACTATGTTGCTGACCCCGGGCCGCTGCATTGGCAGGCGATGAAGCGGATCCTCCGCTATCTCAAGGCGACAAAACAGTTGCGGCTCGTGTTTGGAGGGGGAGCGCGTGACGACTCCCTCGAGTTGGTCGGCTACTCTGATGCCGACTGGGCTGGTGATGTGGATGACAGAAAATCAATGTCGGGGTACGTGTTTGTGCTTGGTGGTGCAGCAGTTTCATGGGCAAGCAGGAAGCAGGACTGCGTGGCGCTGTCCAGCACCGAAGCGGAGTACATCGCGCTCGCGGAAGCCGCAAAGGAGGCGGTGTGGCTGCGTCGGCTGTTAAAGGAGATCAGCGTGTCGCAAAGGAAGCCGGCGGTGCTCAACATTGACAAAATGAGTGTCATCNCGTGTTTGGAGGGGGAGCGCGTGATGACTCCCTTGAGTTGGTCGGCTACTCGGATGCCGACTGGGCTGGTGATGTGGATGACAGAAAATCAATGTCGGGGTACGTGTTTGTGCTTGGTGGTGCAGCAGTTTCATGGGCAAGCAGGAAGCAGGACTGCGTGGCGCTGTCCAGCACCGAAGCGGAGTACATCGCGCTCGCGGAAGCCGCAAAGGAGGCGGTGTGGCTGCGTCGGCTGTTAAAGGAGATCAGCGTGTCGCAAAGGAAGCCGGCGGTGCTCAACATTGACAAAATGAGTGTCATCAGCCTGACCCAGAACCCGGTGCTGCACAGGAGGACCAAGCACATCGAGATCCGGCATCACTACGCGCGGGACCTGGTGGCGAAGGGAGATGCGGCTATTGTGCATTGTGGCACTAGGCGCATGCTCGCCGATTCCATGACCAAGGCACAGCCCAAGGACAGGCACGATGCGAGCTGCATTGAGCTCGGATTGCGCTGTGAGGTTTAAAAATGCTACAGGTTCCAAGGAGAGAGAGCATCAAGGCTGCAGTGCAAGGGGGAGATTGTTGACATGGTGTGCCCCTTGCCATGAGTGCCGTTGATCGTACTCCCTGGTTCGACCACTGAGGAGTGGTCGAACACCTGATCTGAATTTAGATTTGGATTTCTTGGATTTTTCCATGTAGGATCGAGCTTTGAATCGCTCAATTTGAGTGATTATTCAGAAAGTTAGCCTAGCCCGAAAAACGGGTGTTGGGTGGGTGGAATCTGGTACCCGCCATGGATGGCGGGATATTCCACCGCCTGGGATCCGAGTTCATTCCTAATGGCCTCCAAATGCACCAGGGGCATGAATGAGGTGACCATAAGGACCTCCTTGACTAGGATGAACTTCTCCTTGACTTCTGAGCGAGGAAAGGCGCTTCGACGGGTCATCGTCGAAGCGCCTCCCGTTGCCTAAAGTGCAAGGCCAGGTGGGCGGTTCCACCAAGGGTTACTTCGACGGCCGTAGCAGGGGCTCTACTGCTCCGTTTTGGGCTTGCTTGGATGCGTTGGAAAGCCTAGATCACACGCTATAAGGATCTGATGTAATCTCACTATGCTAAGAAACAAAAACGTGTTTCGATTCAGATCTACTGAATGCGACGTGTTCTGCCCACTCTTGCCCGTGATCCTTGTGCTCCACACTCTTTACCATTGGTGTCCATTGGCTGCCCAAACACTGGTAGTGTGCTTCAGTGAGAGCTAGGCATCCTTGAGGGTGCTTCCACACTCACTAGAGCCAACAGTCACGTCCCTATCTATGGACTTTCCTGACGTTCATTCCACTCTCCATTCCCTCACTATGTGTTAGTACCTACACTACACGGCAAAAGAGCACATAGTCAAGCAACTCGGGGGAATGACCATGTATCCACAAAATTCTCAATATTGCCATATTGTCATATCCACATTTCGCACATTAACCATGCCATGTCCAAATTTGGAACTGTTTTTCTCCTTGTTAACGATACATCTAGCGAGCATAAAAAACACACTATATCCACATGACCACTCAATGTCAACGCCGCATGCCATGTAGCGGCATCATGCTGACTTCTTGAGACATGAAAGAGAAATCTAAAACCCTTCAATACAGGGGTTTCTATTTTTTCTTACAAAGGTTTGTCATGGTTTTGAGTGGGTGGGGGGGGGGGCAAAAAACCCCACCCCACCCCACTCTGAGTGTTGAAAGGGAACCTCATGTTGGTCTGTGTGGCTTCCACCCGTCACGAGCAATGGCCAAGAGAGGAGCGATACAGGAGAGCACGACGACATGGTCCCCGATGCGGACCC
>SZWC01004612.1:59383-87888 GCA_023375785.1 Penium margaritaceum
GGGGGGGGGGGGGGGGGGGGGCAAAAAACCCCACCCCACCCCACTCTGAGTGTTGAAAGGGAACCTCATGTTGGTCTGTGTGGCTTCCACCCGTCACGAGCAATGGCCAAGAGAGGAGCGATACAGGAGAGCACGACGACATGGTCCCCGATGCGGACCCCAGAGGCACGAGCGCGTCGGTAGGTGGTGGACCACCCACTCGGAGCTGACCGAGGACTGCACTAGAGTCGTGGGTGTTGTCTCGGACCTCTTGTATGTTTTCAGCATGCTATTCTTGATACGAACACAGCTGGCGCTGGAACACCGAAAAGTGGTGGCTCCATCCACCAGCAGCTGCCAGAGAGCTGCCACAACGCCCTGGGTCCTTACCGGGATGCTTTGCGGTTTTTCTCCAGACGCTAGAGTTTTCTCGGCGGACTGGCCCTTGAGCCCGATTTGCATGTTTTGCATTTTCTGTCCACCAATTGGTGCCACAATTATGCGTATGACCAGTCGTAGCATCCGGCTCAATATTCTGCATCTTTATGTTCAGGCGGCGTAGCGTTCTGATTTGTCTCCGCAGAGTTACGGCCAAAACAGTGTTTTTGGCCCTGTTTTAGGACAGACCTTGCACTGGTGCGTTCGACACCTGTCGTGAGCCACGGCAGGTATTTATGCTGTGGAATTGTCATTTTTTATCTCTCTCTGCATATGTTATTAATGGAAGCACTTTTGACACTGAGTCGTGTCATCTAGCCAAACCCTTGTCGTTTTGCGTCCGACCTATGTTGACGCCGCGAGCTGACTGAGCGCTGATGCCCAGTCAGTGGCAAGCGTACTAGGAAGCTTCCTAGAATTTGGTCTTGGTATGAGAGCAAACAAGACACATCTGGTTGTGCTGTGGAGCAGAGACGCAGCAGTAGTGAGTGGCAGCAGCGACAGCCACCCATAGCAGCGGCAACAATAGATGCTGGAGGGACCCACCATGACTACGTTGCAACGGAGCGGTGGAGGTAGCAAAGACAACGGCGGCAGCTGCAAGCAACAGCGGTCATAGCAGCGATAAGCGGCGGGAAGCACCTGCGGCGGTAGCCGCTACGGGCAGCACCCAGTGCAGTAGCAACACCGGGTGGCAGCAGCAGCCGTCTCTGGCTCCCGGTGTGTAAACACAAAAAAGGGAGGAGAAGCAGCTCGAAGGAGAAGCAACAGCTTGTGGCACTGGCGGCTACGAGCAGTGGCAGCACGCAGCAGTAGTAGCAACTTGTAGTAGCGGCGGCAAGTAGCAGCCGTAGCAGCAGCAACGGTGACGATTAGCTGCAGCGGTAGTTGCAGCAGGCGGTAGCAGCAAACAACAACAACAGTAGTGAGCGACAGCAACAACAGCAGGCGGCAGTAAGAAACAATAGCAGTAACTGTGGCAAGCAACTGTAGCAACAGCAGCAGCAATGTGCAGTAGGTGCAACGGCAACAACATCAGCAGCGGCGGCGCCGGTAGGCAGCTACAACGTGCAGCCGCAGCTACTCATGCGGGTTGCAACAGCAGCAGTAGCCCGCGTAGCAGTGGTAGTCGCAGCAACAGCAGCCACTACTATTGCTTGCTTGCCCTGCGAAGCTGCATTACACCTCCGCGTTGCGAGAAAGCAGCGCAAAGCTGCTTGCTCGCAGCGAGTGAGCTTGCCGATCGAGCTCGCTCGAAGTGCTTGTCGAGCGAGCGAGCTCGACGGGCCCGCTCAAAGCGAGGGTCGAGCCAGACCGGAAAAAAGAAGGGAGGGTGAGAGGAGAAAAGGGGGGGGCTCGAGTGGGGCACCCCGGAAAACTCCAAAGGGGGCACCCAAGGAGGTGGCACCATCACACAAAAAAAACAACAAAAAAAGGAGGAGGAGGACAGGGGGTCCTCGAGTGGGGCAGTTGAGTAAGGCCCAGGAAGGGGTACACCACTCGCGCCCAGCGTCGGTGAACACAAAAGACAGGGGATGGGTTTTTTGTGGCTTTTTAAAATTATTTTACTTTTTACTGTGGCTGACGATGGGAACCGTTGTAGCAGCCGCCGCGAGAGTAGCATCAGTAGTAGCAACAGCGAAAGTGGCTTGAGGCCACAGCCGTCTGTTGACGACGGCACCCAGTGCAACATCAGCGGCACCGAAGGCAACTTGAGGTGGCACGTTGCGATAGTTGCGCCATCACCACCAGGTGCAACATAGTAGCAACACACCACGGGTGAGGTTGTCGCCTTGACTGACGACATCACAGCCCGTTTGAGAGGCGTTGCTGCATTCGTATCCTTATCCGTGGTGCTTTGCACCACCGGAGTCGACTGCATGAGATTATCACCTATGCTCAGCTCTCAACATGAGTTGCGCAGTGTGGCCGTGGGCGTTGCCATCGCCGTGGTCTATGCCTAAGCCTCAGCCATGGCAGCAACCACAGGCACAGCGGGCGATGCAGCCGTGGCACAAGTCCCACTTGTCCTCAGGGTTTTTGTATTGTTAATTTCAAGATAGGCAGCATGGTTGGCGCCAGTGCCGACAGCGCCCTCCTACGTGGCATCCCCCTTGGACACGATCCTCTCTACGTCCTCCTTCAGTGGATACGTCACCAAGTGATGCCACAACGCTTCTGTGTGGTGATATGGACACCCTACACATGGAGGTCCGGAACCTCAAGCATTTGGTCCAGCAACTTCTTGACCACGTGACTTCCGAGCAAGCTGCCACACCGATGCAGGTGTCGCCTCCCAACTCATCCTCATCTTTCTCCCGATCTTGCATCCCTTCCTCCGACGATGCTAGTACACCGGATCTCTCGTCTACATCCATCGCCCTACACTCCGTCTTTGAGAATGTGGGCATCGTACCAATGGACGCACCCTCAACTCCTCACTATACCGCTCATTCTTGCACTCGTCCTACGCGACGGCGAGTTGCTCGTCTTGCACGGCGCGCACAGGCAGCACCATCAGAAGCGACTGTGGGAGGAGTCTCAGGTGACCAGACCCCGTCGTTTCTTGTCCACGGGTTGGTTTGCCGAGTCCCCACAGCTCCTGCCGAGGTGTCAGTCTTGGGGGGGATGGTTTGTCCGCTGACGACCGCGGCGGAGTTCGACATTGGTGAGACGACTACTCTACAGCGTAGGATGACTGAGGCGGACGACACTACACAAAAAACTCAGCTAGCAAAGAGTTTGGTGGGAGGAGACGTTCGCCCTGATGGAGACTCTTTGTCGGAGGAGGATTGGTCCGAGGCTGAGTCATAGTCGGGGATGGAGATGGTGTTCGTTGATACCCTGGCGGATTACATGATGACGGCCGATGCAGGAGCTGCGCCTGACAGTGTGCACGCTCCCGCGTTAGCTGGTGTGGAGAAAGCTGCCATGGTGCAAGGATCAGCAACAAGAGCAGGTGATAGAGATGCTGATACTCAGCCCCCAACAGATGCCCAGGTGGTACAAACAGATAGTGCTGGACAACAGGAGCAGGTGATGGACCAACAAGACGAGGCACACTTCCTCTATGAGGATCAGTCGTCCGTCGTGGAGTGGTCGGACATAGGGTCAGAGGCAGACGTAGAGGCCCGGTGCGCTGTCGTTCTTGTAGTAGCCGTGGCACGAGCACAAGATGGCCCCTCTCTGAGAGCAGACGTCCGCGTGTGCAACATGGAGGATGCGGAGCGAGCTGTAAATCTCTAACACCTCGTTGCCCTGACCGGTATCGCTGACACCAAGGCAGTTCCAGCCCAGGACAAAGCTACTCTTGTCCGAGCTACAGTTCTTGTACCCAAGCGCCTACGCTCCGCGGTCGACGAGCAGAAGGCAATGGTGGCTCGAGGGGAGGTGAACGTGCAGAGTCTCATGGTCGAGCTTTGGGAGGCCAGTAGCCGCTGTTACACCGTGGATGTTCCAGCACGACGGGCTATCGAAGAGTGTATGGAGGATGTACACAGACGTCTCGAGGCAGCTGAGTGGTCACTATAGGATGCACGTCTGGGATAGGTGGACCTCCGGCAGCAGGTGGATGATGGGCCGTGCTCCAGGGGTCACGAAGAGCACCATGGCACTAACCGCACCTTCGATGACCACGACGTTGCCGCGGATGCAGCTGTACCTACACATGCCGACGCCCGGCCAGCAGCTGACGACCAAGCGATAAGTGTGTCACGAGCAGCAGGTGCCTTTGCAGCAGTTGTTCCTACAGACCTCGATGACTTACGTGGCTACTCATTGTCTTGCGCTCCCGCTCTACCAGCACCTCGTGGCCCGGTGGTACTTGAGTCAACGACTGACGTACAGGACGTCGACTTGTGAGACGAGCTGGCGCAGCTCCACTCCTTCCTACGGGGTGAGACTGCGAGGCTACAGGAGGCTATGGCTTGTGCCAACACGTACGCTATCGAGGTCCACCATCAGGTTCATTCCGCGACTGACCGTCTATATGCCGCAGATGCAGCCAGCCGGTCGGCTGCCGCGTCAGAGCTTGTCGAGCTACACATGCGCCTCGACGCTGCGGAGGCCGCGAGGCGATATGCAGCTCAGCAGTTGGAGGCCATATAGCAGGTGATTGTTTTGGAGGAGGCCCTTTGCGCTGCACTAGTCACATCAACAGATGGCGACAGTAGTGACGACTACGACAGCGACGACGATGATAGCGACGACGACGACAGCGGCGACGCAGCTCCGGAGTGAGGCTCTTTGGGAGCACATCCCCCCTGCATCGTCGTCACCCTTGCTATTGCTATTCAGGGGTATGTGGCCATGGGGGAGCCATGTTCCCTCCTCACGAATTGTGCTGGGAGCAGCCATCAGCTTTGCTTGTACTGTCAGCCTCTGCAGGCCAGGGGGGTGTTGGTATGTGGGCTTTGGCGTGACACCCTTTTGAGCACAGCGCGGTTACTTGGGGTGTGGCACATGCTATGGTCGAGGTTATGCTAGTCGAGACCCGTGCACATGTTGAGTTCTACCAGTGTGACGTGAAGACCCATTGCCTACATGTGTTATGTATGATCCATGCATGATGCGGTCGAGGCCCGGAGACCCGGAGACATTTTCCAGGGTCACGAGGAGAACTTGTTTCTCTGTCTCGCTTGCATGATGTTTGACACGTAGGTGTGTGGTTGACTTTGTGCATGGTCGAGACCAGGACACTTGGTGGGATGCACCATTGTCACAAGGAAACCCTGTGTTGTGGTATGCTTGATCGGTGCTCGCTATGATTGGTTGCCTGAACCATGCTTTCTTGCCTTTGCTCAAACATCCTAATGTTGACAGATGTGTCAACCAGTTTGAGTGTTGGTGTGTGTGGCTTCCACCCGTCACGAGCGATGGCAAGGATAGCAGCAATGTAGGAGAGCACGACGACATGTTCACTGATGCAGACCCCAAAGGCGCCGGTGCGTCGGCAGGTGGTGGACCACCCACTCGGAGTTGACTGAGGACTACACCAACCTCGTGGATGCTGTCTCGGACCTCCTGCAATTTTTCTACAGGCTATCCTTGATGCGGACGCAGCTGGTACCGGAGCACCGACGAGTGGTGGCTCCATCCACCAGCACCTGCCAGAGAGTTGCCACGACGCCCCGGGTGTGTACCGGGGTGCTTTGTGTTTTCTTTGCAGACGCTAGAGTTTTCTTGGTGGACAAGCTCTCGAGCCCGATTTGCATGTTTTGTACTTTCTGTCCACCGATTGGTGCCCGTATTATGCGTGTGACCAGTCGTAGCGTCCGGCTCAAGATTCTGCATCTTTAGGTTCAGGCGACGTAGCGTTCTGATTTGTCTACACAGAGTAACGGCCAAAACAGTGTTTTTGGGCCAGCTTTAGGACAGACCTTGCACTGCCGCGTGCGACACATGTCGTGCATTGTGGCCGGTATTAATGTTGTGGCCTTGTCATTTTTCATCTCTCTCTGCATATGTTTATTAATGGAAGCACTTTTGACACTGCGTCGTGTCGTCTAGCCAAACCCTTGGCGTTTCGCGTCTGACATGTGTTGACGCCACGAGCTGACTGAGCGCTGACGCCCAGTCAGTGGCAAGCGTGCTAGGAAGCTTCCTAGAAATTTCTCACCTGAGGGGCCTTGCTACCGCAGGGCCCAAAAGATTTGTGCCCAAAAACAAAACCCTCAAATGCCGAGTGTAATTTTGGTAGGGTTTAAAAACGTTGTGCATGTGTAAAGGGAGGGCCGGTTCGGCCCTCCTTCCTCGCTAAAGCGAGGGGCGGTTGCGCACCACCCCTCGCGTCAGCGAGGGCTGGCCGGCGGCCAGCACTTTGCTGGCCGCCGGTCAGCTCGCTGCCGGCCGGCTGGACGGCCGGCCAAGCGACCGGCCGGCCACCGGCCGGCCAGCCGCCAGCCGCCAATTGTGGCTTCAGCCCAAACGGCGGCTGAGGTGCCACGAGGGCCTCGAGGGCGAGGCCTCGTGGCCTCGTGCCCTCGCCCCCCCTTGCCCTCCTTGCAAAATAGCAAGCAAGGACGAGGGATAGGGGGAGCGAGGGTGGGGTCAAGAGAGCTGGCGCGAAATCGCCAGCGTGCCTCGCACGCAACGATTTCGCGCCAGAACGGCAAAACGTAAATCGAAGTTCGTCCCCGACAAACTTTGACATAAAATAAACAATGTAACTCGTGCAAACACATGAGTTCGAGGTAAAAACCCCCGGTTTGGGTCCCAAAACCAGGGGTTTGGTAAAAAACGGAAATGGGCCTCTGGAGACTCGAAATATTCGAGTCTCCCTGCTCTGGGTCATTGATGACGATTGCCCCTCAGTCCTGCGAAGGGGGTAAACCCCTGGCACAGACTGAGAACGCCATTCTGCGAACTCAGACGACGACTTCAGAGCAAGAGCTAGAGACTCAGCCTGTTACAGTGGTATCAGAGCCAGACGACCCTTGCGACCAAGAGTTCGACGGAAACGGCGGCTACGACATAGATAAAACGCTGCCGGCAGGTGCAAGCAGCAACAGAAACGCCAGAAGGGACTACGGCATCTACGCTTCACCGCTTGAAGCGCCGTGAAGTGCGGTAGGAAGCTAGAGAAGAGCTCTATTTTTTGGAGCTTCTTCTCCACAGTCTCTCCTCACCTCCAAGGCACCTAAGGGAATTTTGTGGGACGGGGTGGGGAGTGCCTACCCCCAAACCACCAAGTTTTCCCCTCTCTTCAAGGTTCCCTCCTTGCATCCTTCAACCAAAAATTGGGACAGCATTTCTTCCCAAGGCCAGGGGCTCTCAAAGCTTGAGAAAGCCCTAAAAAGAGGGAGGACAACACCTTGGGGACTTTTGGCGGCTCCCCCAACGCCGCCGGCTCAAGGAGGACGCCGCCAAGGGGCAAGAGACGTGCCAAGAAGACGCAAGAAGAGACCAAGGAAGACCAGAAGACAAGAAGAAAAGTAGATTTTCTGTTCTTGACCTTGTACTTGCTTGTTTTCTTGCTCTTTGTCTTCTTTGTTACTCCCTTGTATTGTTGTTTTTTGTTTTCCTAGATCCTAGTTGATACCAAGTGCCGTGAGTCACGGCTTAGGAGGATTAGTTTCTAAACCCACGACCTTGTGCCGACTTGGCGGCCTAGGAAAATAGAAAATAAACTTATGATTGCCTCACCGATCGTGAGAGCAACGTCTTAGGAGGCAATTCCTCCTCGTTGTGGGGTGATCCTCACAACGACCTTCACGTGCTATTTGAACGAACGACGAGATGGCAAGTGCCGGACCGTCCAAGATAAACAAGGACAAGGTGGTGATGACCTCACCACGAGCTCTTAGCGGAATCCAAATCTTGGGAGCCGCCGCCGTGAGCACGGTTGCCAATCCGAAGGCAACCGTACCGCCTAAAGCGGTCGTGCCGCCTAAGGCAACCGTACCGCCTAAGGCCACCGCACCGCCTAAGGCAACCGACGCCGACCTCGGCAACACTGAGAAGCATGCGGAGGTCGAAAAAGTGCTCGACAAGCACGTCAACGCGCACGTGGACGATCCCCACCCGAAGGACGACCCAATGGCGGAGGATCTCCTAGAAGGGGACCCCGACAAAGAGCACGACGACGACGATGGCGAAGGCGCCGAGGATCGCGACCATCGTCATCATCGTGCGGCGAACTCGAGTCGATTGCTCGAGAAGGATAAGATGCCCGCCGTGTCACCTGAAACTGCCGATGGCAGCAAGACTGCCGAGAGCAGCAAGGGCGCTGAAAGCGGTCACACGGGAAGTTCCCGCGAGAACGAGCCGGACAACAACGCCGCAAAGGCAATTCGTGAGGACCATCGTAGGTTCCCGGAGTTTGCTGCTGAGGCGGAAAGCCAACTCAGGATTACCACCGACGGTAGGGATACAGCACCCCTCAGAGGAATGGGGGCGGACCCTCCTTCCTGCGATGCGGCCGCAATGGGGCAAGGCAGTGCCCACTCGAGTCTCATTGCCGATAACAGTCTCCTCCGAAAGGTGGGACTCCTTGGAGGCGTGTACACGAACCGTACCCTCTTACAGTGGGTAAGGGTGCACGGACAACGCGAGGCCCTTGAGGCTATCGTTGATGCTCTGACGACATCAGAGCTCAAGTTCGCGTTCGCCAACTTGCTAGCGCACGTCGGGCAGAGCATCACGGACCTTGACCGTGATCGCCAGCTGCAGCGCCTGGCTGCCCATGAGGCAAGCCGTCAATGCAACAACCTTTACAAGGCGTTGCAGAGCGTGACCCAGGTGCAAATGCAGCAGTGGGCGCGGCGTGCCACAGGTGCGGATGCCACTGCCGGTGGCGTCCGCAGCCGAAGAAGTACACCCAACATGGGGAGGCGCAGTGCGTTTTCCGCAAGATCAAGGACTTCAGGCAGCTGGGCAGCTTGCTCGAATCCTACTTCAACGAGTTCGCCAAACTCGTGGAGGATGCCAAAAGCTTCACCGAGGGCGATGGGACTCAGACCTTCAAGTACCCGGAGTGCATGCCGCTGGAGTACTTGCGTGATGGTCTTGCCAGCAAGAAGTTGGACAAGACCACCACGACAGCCACTGGCCAAGTTTGGACAAGCTGGAGGGCGTTGCGCGACTACATGAGCAAAGTGTATTTTGCGAACCCGAAGCACTACTCTGATGCACGACCGAACATGCGTGCACAGCAAGGCCGCGACATGCGCATGGACGCTGTAGGGACTGGTGGGTCAGCTAGACAGGAAGGCGGGGCCAAGGGCAAGCAGCCTGCAAACCCTCCAGCCAAGAAGGCTGGTGGATACAAGGGCCCCAACAACAAGCACAGCCGCGAGAATGATGAGCTACAGGCGGCGCGTGAGCGTCGCAACACATCCTTCCGCGAAGGGCTCCGCCACAACTTTATGCAGCCGGGCCACTTCAGGGCTCAGTGTCCTCAGGCTGCCGGAGGTGGACAAGAGGCCACGACATTAGCTGTAGCAGTAGCACCTCGTGGGGATGGTGCAGCAGGAGGCCGTGGACAGAGCCGTGGACAGGGTCGCGGTCGCGGCAATGGGCCCGGCCGTGGTAACGGACAGGGCCGTGGGGTGGGTTTTCCCCACCCCTGAGTGACGTCAGTGGGGACCACTCAGGGGTAAAACTGGATCACGAGTGTGGGTTCATGTTTTCAGATGAGGATGTTAAACAATTTGAGTTTTTGACGAGTTCAAATTTCTCTGTTGTCTTCTCTCCTCTTGTTGAACCGCATTCTACACTTGCTGACCGAAATTGCCCACTAAACCTTGCATCTCCAGACGAGATGCATGATCGTACATGCTTAGTGGTGGCGACACCGACCACTGTGCAAGAGTCATGTGACACAGTTATTGAAGCAAACGCCCTCAAAGCAATGAGTTCAATCACGTTTGCAGTACCTTAAGTCGACGATTTCGACCGAGTCAAGTTTAAAGACTGGAACGTGCTAGCCGAATTCACACGTGCCCACAACATGTGGACTCGAGTGGATGAATCATGGGAGTTGCGATGGCCGTCGTACAGATTCCGTGTTTATCACAAACTCGGCTTGCCGTCGTCGAGTCTGTTCACTCGGAAGAGTGGAGGCAACATGACGATGTACTTCAAAGGACACCTAGCTGGTGCTCCCGTGAACGTGCTTGCTGGCACTGGAGGAGATGATCTTTTGTTAGCCTCGGGTTTACCCGATAGGTTGGCCTGAAGTACGAGCCATCGAATGGTGCAATTGTTTTCCGTGACAACCGTACGGTACCCGTGATCGGTACTTGTAAAGCGAAAAATTGTATTCAAGGGTACACACAGAGTGTCACGTTGAAGGTACTCAACCTTCTTGACCCGTTTGACGTGGTGCTAGGCGATCCCTGGCTTCGTGAAAACAAGGCTCTAATGTGCTTTGAATCAAATCGTTTGATCCTCCGAAAAGGACAACGCCGTTTAACGTTGATTCCGAGTACAAAATCATCACCGACCCGACTCAAAGTCCATGCCACCTTGTCAGCCATGCAGGTCAAGAGACGTCTTCGACAAGGTTGGCGATACTTCTTGGCTCAGCTACAGAAAGTGGAGGACAAAGTAAAGGAAGACACGCCACAAGAGATCAGGTCTCTATTGGCAGAGTTCTCGGACGTATTCTAAGACCCACCAGCTGGGCTTCCACCAGAAAGACACATGGGCCACACGATTCCGCTGCAACCAGAGGTGACTCCTCCGTTTAGACCCATGTATCGCCTTAGTCCAGTAGAAAGGCGAGAGGCCGAACGCCAAATCAAATAGTACCTTGCAAAAGGGTGGATTGAGCCCAGTAGCTCGCCGTACGGTGCGCCGATCCTTTTTGTGAACAAAAAGGACGGAGGTTTACGCATGTGAGTGGATTACCGGGCGTTGAACAAGCTGGCGGTGAAAAATCGATTCCCCTTACCGCGGACCGAGGACCTTTTTGACCAACTCCAAGACGCAAATGTATTTTCTTCCTTGGATTTGTCTCAAGGGTACCATCAAATCCGCATCACGGAAGATGATGTACCCAAAACCGCCTTTCGAACGCACATGGGACACTATCACTTCCGAGTGTTATGCTTTGGGCTTACAAATGTCCCGGCAACCTTCCAAGGAGAAATGAACCGAACATTTGCCAAGCAACTCGGACAGCCTGTCTTGGTTTACCTGGATGACTTCCTTGTTGTCTCCAAATCAATGGAACAGCACATAGAACATCTGCGTGAAGTTCTCGAAATCCTGCGGGAACAGAAGTTCGATGTGAAAGTGAGCAAGTACAAGTTTGCACAAGAGGAGCTCGAATACCTTGGACACATCGTCGGAAAGGACGGCATCCGTGTCGACCCACGAAAGGTCCAAGCCGTTGTGGACTAGCCACGTCCCAAAATTGTTGGGCAGATTCGGTCTTTCCTCGGCCTTGCAAACTGCTTTGGATGGTTTATGCAAGGGTATTCGACCCTAGTAGCACCGCTAACCAGGCTCACGCAAAACGACGTGCGTTGGGAATGGACACCTGATTGGGAGAACGCGTCCTTCCTAACGTCAAAGAGCTTCTATCCACGGCGTCCTTCCTAGCTCTTCCGGATCCATCGCAACCGTGGGAGGTTCGATGTGATGCGTCGGTAGTAGGACTCGGAGCCGTCCTCATGTAGATAGGTCATCCAGTTGCGTATGAGAGCCGGAAGCTCATCCCCGCGGAAACGCGGTACACGACTGGGGATCAAGATCTCCTTGCGGTAGTACACGCTTTCAAGATGTGGCGTTGCTACCTCGAGGGTGCTAAAGGGGGTGTGACGGTCGTGACCGACCATAATCTATTGGTTTTTTTCCAAACGCAACCAAACCTGTCAAGGAGACAGGCGCGTTGGAGCGAATACCTAAGCCGATTCTCGTTCACATCGGAATATCAGCCAGGACGCATCAATGTGGCCGATCCACAAAGCCGACAGCCTGTGGAAATTAAAGCAACCACCGAGGTGAGTGGGTGTTTTATGGCCATTGCAACAGCAATAGTACAATCACCAGATCCCCTTGCACCTTTGTGGCAACCACCACGAGAGATTATCCATTACAACGGTTTTGTAAACAGGATCTGAATGGGATACTGTGTGGATTCTTGGTTTCTAGACTCTCAAAATCTGGACAAGTACGGCTTGGTGGAGGCCGCAGTAATCTTCTAGCACGGAGAACAAGTTGTTGTGCCAAACTCGGGAGACCATGAAGCAAAGGTTATCTCCCAGTTCCACGACCCACCGGTCGCAGGTCATGTGGGACCCCGAAAGACCGGACAGGCACTCTCGGACTATTATTGGTGGCCAGGATGGAGTATTGATGTCCGTAAGTATTGCATGACATGTGACCCATGTCTTTGGAATAAGGCTAGTAACAAGAAGCCTATTGGACTCCTCCAACAGCTTCCCATTCCTAGGACTCCATGGGAGTGCGTCAGCATGGACTTCATTACTGGTCTTCCGGACACGGCCCGTGGCCACGATGCAATACTAGTGGTTGTGGATCTTTTGACAAAGATGACACACTTCATTCATACAACCACTGACGTGAACGCAGAGGAGACCGCTTGTCTCTTCTTTGAGGGTGTCATAAAGTACCACGGCTTGCCGTTGTGCATCATCTCCGATCGAGATAAAAAATTTGCTAGTAAGTTCTGGCAAACGATGTACGAGTACCTCGGCAGTGAGTCACAAATGTCGACAGCATTTCACCCTCAAACTGATGGACAAACAGAGCACATGAATCGTACTCTGGAGCAGATGCTCCGCATGTACGTGGATCCTGCCATGCATGATTGGGACGAATTCCTAGCACCGACAGAGTTTGCGGTGAACAACTCGGTGAACAAGTCCACACAGTTCACACCGTTTGTGTTAAATAGTGGTCGGCATCCAGTGGTACCCTCTTCATTGGTGAAGAGTGGGAGCACAGAACGGCAGGTTCCTTCCGCTCAAGCCTTTGCCAAGTGCATCGACTCCTTGTTATAGGAGGCGAAGGGTCACCTTCAAGCAGCTCGGCAGCGATAAAAGGCATATGCCGACAAAGGTCGCCGGGAGGTCTCGTTTGACATCGGTGACAAAGTGCTGCTTAGCACTAAAAACCTTCGGCTGAAGTTGCCAAGGGCAAGAAAACTTCTACCGAAGTGGATTGGGTCGTTTCCCATTATGGCACGCATCGGGCCAGTGGCATACCAATTGCTACTTCCGCCGAGTATGAAAATACATGATGTGTTTCATGTGAGCCTGCTGGCTCCATAAACGGCAGACGGAACCGTTCAGCCACCGCCAGCAGTCCTTGCTGCCGACGGCCAATGCGAGATCCTTTGCCTACTCCAGCATCGAGAGCGTACTCTTTGGTCGCCCGTTGTTAGGGAGTACCTCGTTCATTGGGCCGGTTGTGGACCTGAACATAATTCATGGGAGAACGGATCTCAGTTGCCCACAGGGTGGGTCAACGAGTACTGGAGCGAGCTTGCAGCTCGCACAGATCGACGCGTGGCAGGAGGTACCACCTGAACGCGGAAAAAGTAAACAAGATCCCCATAGGGCAGCATTCATGGACAACGACCATAGGAGGTTGGGGACGCCCAACATGGTTGTCGCGCGGACGCTCCAGCCTAAAGGGGGGAGGCCGCTAGCCGTGCTGACCTACAAGCTGCAGCTTAGGTCTAAGTACCATGCACGTGTTCATGTCTAGCTGGTGATTGAAATTATTAATTTTTTTTCACAATGTTCATGACTCACTGACTGACAANGGAAAAAGTGAACAACATTCCCACAGGGCAGCATTCATGGACAACGACCATAGGAGGTTGGGGACGCCCAACATGGTTGTCGCGCGGACGCTCCAGCCTAAAGGGGGGAGGCCGCTAGCCGTGCTGACCTACAAGCTGCAGCTTAGGTCTAAGTACCATGCACGTGTTCATGTCTAGCTGGTGATTGAAATTATTAATTTTTTTTCACAATGTTCATGACTCACTGACTGACAATCCTACTTGTTATTCATGAACCGGGACGGTTCATAATAAGTGGAGAGGAATGTAACGGGAGGGCCGGTTCGGCCCTCCCTCCTTCCTGAAGCGAAGGGTGGTTGCGCACCACCCCTCGTGTCAGCGAGGGCTGGCCGGCGGCCGGCTCTTCGCTGGCCGCCGGCCAGCTCGCTGCCGGCCGGTTGGACGGCCGGCGGCCGGCCAAGCGACCGACCGGCCGGCTGGACGGCCGGCGGCCGGCCAAGCGACCAGCCGGCCACCTGCCGGCCAGTCGCCAACCACCGATCGCGGCCTCAGCCCGATCGGCGGCTGAGGTGCCACGAGGTGTAGTGACTAGGAAGTTGCATAGGCTGCCTAGTCCATGTTTGGTGAGGTGAGAGGACGCAACATCCACCAACAAGTGGGACACGCCATGGATGCGGTAACTTGCTTGCAAAGTCTCATACTTAACCAAGACAAGAGAGAGACGGGGAGCGAGTGAGACAGGTACTGGTGAGCACTCACTCACCACGAGCGTAGAGCTTGGGTGAGCAAGAGCCGCCACCCGGGGGTCGAGCCCGACCTCTCGGAATAACCAAGGGCGGCTACTCACCGATGCACAGTCAAGACCGGCACGGTGGCCCCCTAAGGATCAGCACCCGGGTAAGAAGCAGCTCCCCCATCACATGCAAAGCAAGACAAGATGCTGCAGGGCACGACAGAGAGAGTGTACGTCCCTAGCATCTACCGCATCACACACATAGAAAATTTATAAAGTCATGCAATGGTCTCATTTGTGTTCATGGTGATTCCTGGGTCCAGCAGCAGCTTGGAACGCCACCAGCTTCATCCAGAATGGGCATGTTGGGTGTTTCCCCAGGTGGGACCATTGTTATTCAATGTGTACAGAATGTGTGCAAGATGTGAGAGGCAAGAGGGCATAGAGTTATGAGTGGCTGACGAACTTCAACACTCCCCCATGACCCGCAGACAAGCACTCCACACACGCACAAGAGAATTACAAAGAGATGATGAGAGATAGAAAGAACACACAAAGAGTCATCTTGGATCATGCGGACTGATGAGACCAACAGAGTGAATGGCACCTTTGAAGACATTTCGGCTGAGGGCCTTAGTGAGAAATTCCGCTCTCTGCGACCTGGTATCCACCCATGCGATTTGGACAATGCCAACAGCAATACACTCACGAACAAAGTGATGCTCCACATTGATGTGTTTGGTGCGTGAGTGATGCATGCCACTATTTTCAGCAATGGCTTTTGTGCTCTGATTGTCACAGCGCAGAGTGATGTAGTGGATGGAAACACGCAATTGTTGCAGCAGGCGACACAGCCAGAAAGCTTCACAAGTGCCTGCACCAAGAGCAACATACTCGGCCTCAGCAGTGCTGCGTGCCACACACCCTTGCTTGCCACTTTTCCAGGAAACTGCGGTGCCACCAATCAAGAAGATGTACCCTGTACGGCTGCGTGCATCAGTGTCGTGTGCCCAGTCGCTATCAGTGAAGCCATCAACCACGAGAGAGGGCTGAGCACGAAAGAAGAGGCCAACACGTGGTGTGGCAAGAACATAGCGAACAATTTGCAAGGCAGCCTCCAAGTGTCGTTCGCGTGGGCATTGAGAGAATTGCGAGAGGAAGTTGACCGCAAAGGCCACGTCAGCACGAGTGGTGGTGGCAAGGTACATCAGTGATCCTATGACTCTGAGGTAGTTAGTCACGTCAACTGCCTCCCCCAGCTTGGAAAGGTCCAATGATTTCAGTAGTGTCTGTCCAGCTGGGGTCATGGGCGTAGAGGCGGTGGGAATGGTAGTGAGAAGTGGACTGAACCGCTCCCCCATGCTGCGGATACACGCAGCCTGGTGCATGTGGAGAGTGCGGCGTGCACGGTCCCACTCCAGCTCCATGCCCAAGAAGATGCGAGCTGGCCCCAGATCCTTCATCTTGTAAGCAGCTTGGAGAAGGGACTTAGCAGCAGTGACTACAGAGGAGCTGGGAGATGCAATGAGAAGATCGTCAACATATACCAGGATGGCAACCAGTGGCTGTGACGGGGGGCTGAGAAACAGAGCGGGGTCCACTGGACTTCTTCAGAAGCCGCCCTTCTCCAGGGTTGCCGTTATCTCCTGGTTCCAATAGCAGGGTGACTGCTTGATCCCATAGAGGGCCTTGCGCAACCGCCACACACGGCTCGTCCCATCCGAGAATCCATGTGGCTGCACCATGTAGATTTCCTCATCTAGCTTGCCATGCAGAAAGGCATTGTTGACGTCCATTTGCTCCAGCTCCCAGTCATGTTGGGCAACTAGACTGAGCAGTGCTCTGGCAGTGGTGTAGCGACCAACAGGTGCAAAAGTCTCGTCAAAGTCCACACCTGGAATCTGTGAGAACCCCTTTGCAACGAGACGCGCTTTGTACCATTCCACAGTGTTGTCTAGGTTGAGCTTGCATCAATACACCCACTTGGCTGCAACAGCTTTGCGGCCTGGTGGTAAATCCCCAACACATATACACTGTGCTCTGACAGTGCATCGAGTTCAGCCTTCATGGCCTGTTCCCACTGAGAGGAGTCAGTGGCTGCACGTGCTGCCAATACCGTCACAGGTTCAGGGGGAAGTGGAGAGAGACCGGCGGTAGCAAAGCACGAGGCAGCATACACAGCGACGGACGAGAAGAGAGCAGAGTGAAATTCCTGCTCAACCAGGGAGTAGCCAAGGGCAGTGCTGGGGTGCATGACAGACGCTGTTGCAGACAGGCCAGAGGTGGTGAGACCAAGGGCCTGAAGACCAGGGTCACCGGAGACAATAGGGTGTGACTGCGAGGGGAGGGCACGGAGTCGCCCACCACGCGTGTACGGTGAGACCGGTGGAAAGGTTGCAGAGGAGGAGGGCGCAGCAGGACAAGGCGATGCAGGAGAAGAGGGGGAGACAGGAGCTGGTACAGGGGAAGACGGAGAGGTGGAGACAAGAGGAGAAGAGTAGCACGTCGCCGCAGGAGAGACAGCGGTAGGAGAGCCAGGAGATGGGCTGAGTGAGGGGGCCAATGGAGCCGTGGAGGGAACTGAGGCCACTGGAGAGGCAGACAACAGAGGACGCTGATCGGACGGGGAAGTGACAGCAGAGAGAGAAGGACGCCCTAAGGAGGGAACAGGAGGCCGAGAGGGCAGAAGACTAGACCCACCCTGAACGGGCGGAGTGGGAGGCCCGCCAAAGCGTGGGGAGTCACGCTCAAACAGGTGTTAAAAGAAGAGGGCATCACGAGATTCAATTACCAGGCAACGGGAAGGATCCCAGAAGCGTCAGGCTTTGGAAAAGGGAGAGACACCAAGGAACACGCACAGGCGACCACGAGGAGAGAGCTTACCATCACGCTCGTCGGTGGGCACCCAGACTGAGGCAAGGCACTCCCACACTCGTGCAAGACGGAGATCAGCTCGGCGACCAGTCCAGCGTTCAAAAGGGGTGACAGTGTGGGGAAGTGGTCCATGCGAAATTCTGTTCCAGACCCAGGTCATATAGGACATGGCTTCAAAGGCAAAGAGAGGAGACTGACCCAAGGCAGAGAGCAGAGAACGAACCCCATCAGCAAGGGTGCGATTCCAGCGTTCGGACACGCCATTCTGCTGAGGTGTGTAGGGGGCAGAGGATTCAAGGCGCACACCGCGAGACTCAAGAAAACGGGACGTTGGACCGAAGAATTCACCACCACGGTCGCTGCGAAAGACACGCAAAGACCGGAGACAAGCCCGTTTGGCCTGTGGGAGCCAGGACTCAATGACATCAGTGACATCGCTTTTATGCCGAAGGGCAAAGACCTAGCGATAGCGAGAGTAGTCATCAATGAGATCAAGACATAGCGTCCAAGGCCACCCTAGAAGTCCTGGGGTAGGGGGCCCATGACATCGGCATGCACCAGATCAACTGGGTGCGAGGTAGTGGATTCAGAGGTGGAGAAGGGTGAGCGGTGCATTTTGCCACTAGCATAGTCAAGACAGGTGGACGTACAGGGAGGAGAGAAAGTGGCAGGGTCAAGGCCGTAGGCAGGTTGAAGACGAAGGAGGCGCTGGATGGCGTCAGTGTGGATTTGACAGAGGCGACGATGCAGGAGGTTAGCATGATCAGAGGACAGAGAAGGAGCGACATGAACAAAGGCAGATGCAGCGAAAGGTGAGGTCAACGTGAGAGGCACACGGAACAGGCAATCGTAGCGCACACCACGGAGAGCAACACGGCCAGAGGAACGAAGAGAGATGGATGCAAAGCCGCGGCTAGACGAGAAGTCTATGCCTTGATCGTCAAGGGTGGTTACCGAGAGCAGATTGACTTCAAGGTCAGGGACGTACAGGACATCGGGAAGATAAACAGTGCCGCCAGGGCCAACAAAGCGGAAAACACCAACACCTTGAACAGGGCGAAGCTGACCGGAGCCAGTTCGGACAGAACGTACTGACTGAACAGGCCCAAGTGACACAAAGGAGGACCGACAAGATGTCATGTGATGCGTGGCCCCTTAATCAATGATCCAAAGGCCAGGTGAGGCACAAGTGGAGGGAAGGACCAAGCAAACAGCCACAGTGCCATGGGCAGGGGAAGAAGCAGACTGTCCAAGGCGTGCGGGAAACATATGAGACTGCCAGTGCTCAATCCATGCACGATCATCAGGCAATTCCCCTTGTACACCACCAGAGGCGGAACCACTAAGAGTGACATCCGACTCACAAACAGAGATACGAGACTGGCCACTCATACTCTCACCTCCCTGGGAGCGAAGGTGGAGAAGCTCGGCCAAACGACGCTCAAGAGCGCGCTCTTCGTCTCGGTGATCGGAGGAGCGCTCAAAGAAGCGGTCAGATGAGCGGTTAGAGTTGTGGCCATCGTCCCGGGCCCATGGAGGGACAGAGTAGTGGGAGGATGGCGGCCCGTAGTAGGGGGAACCGGATGGTGGTGGCACCCAGTCCCACGAAATAGGGGCAGGCTGCGACGGCTAAAGTGGGGCTAGTGTGGTGGTCAGGGCAGAGGCAGATGATGAGGGTGAGGACGATGAGACGGTGACTGCGGCAGCAGCAGAGGAGGCAGCGACGCCGGTGCGGGCCCAATGAGCGCACATGGAGGAGGCGAGGCGCGCATCATCGCGGGGAGCCGGACACTTAGGGGCTCAGTGGCCGGTGGCGCCACAGTTCCAGCAGGTGACATCAGCGACCGAGGAACTGGAGCCCCTACCGCCGCGTCCGCCTCCACGTCCTTTGCCCCCACGACCACCACCACGGCCGGGGTAAGAACCGTTGCTCCCACGGCGGCCGGCAGCCTGCATTGAGTGAGTTGAGGCCTGAAGGGTGGAGACGGTGGAGGATGCTGCAGTGGAAGCAGAGGGTGAGGAGGTAGTGACAGCTGTAATTGCGACGCGGTGCAGCCGCTTGTTCTGGAGAGAGTTCCCCTAGTCAGTGAGACGTGCAGCAATGAAGTCAAAGAGGGGGCCAATCCCTGGTGGGGAATCAGCATGGACTGGTGCAGAGGCAAGGCGTTCAAGTTCTGCCTCGGAGACATGGAGGTACAGGTCAGACAACTCAGGGATGAGGCCAATAACAATGGACAGACATGCAGAGAGAGGTCCTGGTGCATCCTTGCCCAGGTCACGCAGCAAGCGAAGGATGCGTGCCCAGTACTCATCTGTTGTCTCATCTACCCACATCTGCAACGTGTTGAATTGAACAGTGAGTGCACTTTGGGCGGCATGCCCAGTGACAATTTTGCGACGGCGGATGAGTGCATAAGCACCAACTGGGTCATCAGTGGTGCCCCGGATGGGGTCCGCATTGTACGTACCGATATCATCAAGGAGACTTTCAAGACCAGCGTTAATGAGGGCCCGCATAGCACGTGCAGCCTCTGCAGGCTACGGCACAAAAGATGGTTTGGCGGGTGCATAGTACTCCCACAGAAGCTCACCCTGAGCCCACGCACTGAAGCACGTCTCCCATGATGTGAAGGTGAGCTTGGAGGTGAATTGCGGTGGAGGTGTTTCAAAGTCCTTCTGTCACGTCGGTGGGAGAGTACGAGCAGAGGCGGTTGCAGCTGTGACAGATGGGGAGGAGGAGTTAGCAGCGCCACCAACAGGTGGTGCTGATGAGTCTGTAGATCCTGGATGATTATCAGGAAGGGCTGCTGCAAGGCCCGGCACGGAGCGAAGACGCTCAAGTACTAATGCAACTACTTTTGCGGCTAACTCATGCTGTGCATCCCGTTCACGATCAAGCTCATCTTGTGCCTTTTGGCGCTCAGCCTCCGCTCTGCTAAGGGCGGCCTGGAGGGCCTCAAGCTTGTCATCTGGCCCTGGCATGGTGAGAATGTAAGAGTGCCAGTGCAAAAATGTTATCAAGAATGAGGGGCAAGAGGAAGATAGGTTTGGCATGCAGAATAAGAGGTGGTCTCACCGATTTGGTGACGGTGCAGCAAAGTGAAGAGAGGAGTCACCACGGCAGCTGCTCAGGAGAAGAGCACTGCCACCCACCCAGCAAGCGCCACCGTAAGGCACAGGAGGCCAGTGACAGTGGCTCCAGCCACTGCTATAGATGCACATGCAACGAGGACCCCTGTGACGACGTGTGGAGTCAGCTCGCATGGAGCACCTGTGGGAGTCAGGACGGCTGCTGCGGTGGAGGTGCGGATGGAGCGGACGGCGGCGGCAGTGGCGTCAGCAGCAGATGAGGCTGCAGTGGCGACCGAGGCTGCTGCGGCTGTGATCTGAGTGGAAATGTTTGGCGCGGCGGCTGCAAGCAGTGTGAGAGAGGTTGCTGCGTGAGCATAGGCTTTCAGACGCACGACTCATGGCAGTTTGAGTGGGTGCCCTGCAGGCACGAGCGGTTGCAGCGAAGGTTGCTTCGGCCCCTGCTGCTGCGTCAAGCACAGCACCTGCGAGGCCGATAGAGTCAGTGTGCACTGGCAGCAATGGGATGACACCTGGGATCTCTGGCGTTGGAGATGGTTTAGCAGATGTGGCGGCAGCGGGGGAGGAACCGGCTGTGGTGTTGGAGGTAGATGCAGATGTAAAGGGTGGAGTGCCGACTCTGGGTTGCATGATTAGAGAGCGAGGAGGGGACGGTGACAGGTTGTCTGCCGTGTAAACGTGTCTGTTAATCTCCTCCTCTCGTACAGCCGCTGCCCTTTCTAGGTCCCCTTGCCAGTAGTTGGAGTCGAGCATGCAAACCCAGATGGGCGTGTCGTTGTCTGGAGGCGCATGCGGGTAGTCGTCCCTAGGATCCTCCCACCCGTCGTTAGCGTGACGTGCGGCAGTCCGAGGAGAATCGAGCTCCTCGTCAGGGGGTCCGTCGTGTGGTGGGGAAACCAGGTTGACTGATATGGCTGTGGACGCAGCTGAGGGCAGAAGAGATTCTGGGTGCAGCCTAGGATCCTCAATGAAGGACAAGGAGGAGAACCACAGGTGTCGGACACCCTAGGGTGTCCCCAGGGCAATGTTGAGAGAGCTGCTGACTGCGTACACCTGAGACAGTATGCTGCCAGGAGAGAATGAGAGAGGAGAGAGGGGAACAGGAGAGCAGCCGGCTGTAGCAAGATGCAGCCAAGAACAAGGAGAAAGCGAATGGTGTGTGCACATACCACAGACGATCTCGAGAGCGGCGAAGAGCAGCTGCAGAGAGGAGTGAGGCAGTCGAGAGAGATGTGAGGGCCAGCGGAGACACCGACAGCTCACAGTACTGAAGAGAGGCCGGAGATGCGCCTACATACCACAGACAACCGTGGGGGTGGCCAAGAGCGGTTGCGAAGAGACGTGGGACGGTAGGGTGCAGTGCGAGGACCGGGAGAGACTCAGGCCACTAACGGCGAGGAGAGTACACGCGAACGAGCGGGAAAGAACCCGCTAGGCCCCGGGAGACGACCACCCGCCGAGTGACGTCGAGGGTGGTGAGCGCAGCAGCTCAGACGGCTGCTGCAAGTTGGCGCGGTGTGGTGGCGCACATTTGCCTCGGGAACTGCAGAAGTGATGCGAGGGCCATGGGAGAGGGTGGCTGTAGACTTCAAGGACCAGGATCGCAAAACAGTGAGAGATGAAGCTCACGTGCTCTGATACCAATAGTGACTAGGAAGTTGCATAGGCTGCCTAGTCCATGTTTGGTGAGGTGAGAGGACGCAACATCCACCAACAAGTGGGACACGCCATGGATGCGGTAACGTGCTTGCAAAGTCTCACACTTAACCAAGACAAGAGAGAGACGGGGAGCGAGCGAGACAAGTACCGGTGAGCACTCACTCACCACGAGCGTAGAGCTCGGGTGAGCAAGAGCCGCCACCCGGGGGTCGAGCCTAACCTCTCGGAATAACCGAGGGCGGCTAGTCACCGATGCACGGTCAAGATCGGCATGGTGGCCCCCTAACGATCAGCACCCGGGTAAGAAGCAGCTCCCCCATCACATGCAAAGCAAGACAAGATGCTACAAGGCACGACAGTGAGAGTGAACGTCCCTAGCATCTACCGCATCATACACATAGAAAATGTATAAAGTCATGCAATGGTCTCATTTGTGTTCATGGTGATTCCTGGGTCCAGCAGCAGCAGCAGCAGCTTGAAACGCCACCGGCTTCATCCAGAATGGGCATGTTGGGCGTTTCCCCAGGTGGGACCATTGTTATTCAATGTGTACATAATGTGTGCAAGATATGAGAGGCAAGAGGGCATAGAGTTATGAGTGGCCGACGAACTTCAACACGAGGGCCTCGAGAGCGAGGCCTCGTGGCCTCATGCCCTCGCCCCCCCTCGCCCTCCTTGCAAACGAGCAAGCAAGGACGAGGGATTGGGGGAGCGAGGGTGAGGTTGAGAGAGCTGGCGCGAAATCACCAGCGTGCCTCGCACGCGACGATTTTGCGCCAGAACGGAAAACGTACATCGAAGCTCGTTTGCGACGAACTTCGACAAAAAATAAATGAAATAACTCGTGCGAACACACGAGTTCGAGGTAAGAACCCCCGGTTTGGGTCCCAAAACTAGGTGTTTGGTAAAAAACGGAAATGGGCCTCCAGAGACTCGAAATATTCGAGTTTTCCTGCTCGGGGTCGTCGATGACGATTGCCCCTCAGTCCTACGAAGGGGGTAAACCCTTGACGCGGACTGAGAACGCGATTCTGCGAACTCCGACGTCGAATTCAGAGCAGGAGCTGGAGACTCAGCCCATTACATCATGTTTTAAACTTGGTTTTCTTCTCTGAAAAACTGGGGAAATCGGATATCGCCCAATTGCGATCAAGAAATTAGCTATTTTTTATGTTTGAATCGAAAATAGTCGGAGTTGTTATATGCCCGTCGTCGTGGTCGATAGATCAGAGGTGCCCAACGTTGAAAACGACCCGCACGCGGTGTCCAGAGTCGAAAACGGAAATGACGCGCTGCCCATAGTCGGAAAAATGATGACAGCGGTACCCATGTTTTTCGACGCGCGAGCGAAAACGGGCACGGCTGATATATATTTCATGTATATCTCAATTTTGACATGTTTTTTGGCATCGAGCTTCGCCGGTCGTCGCGAGCTCGCATTAGGAGTTTCGTGCCGAAACCTCCCTACGAGCTTGCGATGACCCTGCCCAACCCCCCAAACCTACGACAAACCAGGGGGTTTGTCGTAGGTTTGGGGGGGTTTGCAGGATGCGGCGCACGCTGGGCATCTGCGGGGCCTTGCTTCCGCGGGGCCCGGCAGATGCCCAACGTGCGCCGCATCCTGCCCAACCCGCGAAACCTATGACAAACTAGGGGGTTTGTAGTAGGTTTGGGGGGGTTTGCAGGATGCGGCGCACGCTTGGCATCTGCCGGGCCCTGCTACCGCGGGGCCCGGCAGATGCCCGGGCAAGTAAAAAAATAAAACCTAAACCTCCTGGTGTAACTAGGGGGTTTGTCGTATACATTGGGGGGGGTTTGCGACTTGCGGCGCACCCTTTTGGAGTGCGCACCTCAAAAGTCGCGACAGTCACCCTGTCGCGACTTTTGGAGTTCGCACTTGCGACCTCCAAAAGTCGCGACAGGGTGACTTCTGACATCGGCGATGCCAGTGTCATTTTTCGCCCACTTCGCCCTCGAAGTCGGCGAAGTTCGACTTCGAGGGCGTGGGTACAGTTGTTATGTTTTTCGTTTTTCGCTCGCACGACNAAAAATAAAACCCAAACCCCCTAGTGTAACTAGGAGGTTTGTCTCATATTTTTGGGGGGGTTTGCGAGTTGTGGCGCACCCTTTTGGAGTGCGCACCTCAAAAGTCGCGACAGTCACCCTGTCGCGACTTTTGGAGTTCGCACTTGCGACCTCCAAAAGTCGCGACAGGGTGACTTCTGACATCGGCGATGCCAGTGTCATTTTTCGCCCACTTCGCCCTCGAAGTCGGCGAAGTTCGACTTCGAGGGCGTGGGTACAGTTGTTATGTTTTTCGTTTTTCGCTCGCACGACGGAAAACATGGGCACCGCGTGCGGGTCGTTTTCGACTATGGGCACCGCGTGCGGGTCGAAATCGGCTTTGGGCACCGCGTGCGGGTCAAAATCGACTATGGGCAGCGCGTCTAAATCGACCGAAACGACGGGCAGCGAATTATTTATGCCCATAGAAAATTCCCATTCGTGGATGTAGGGTGTTAGGTTTGCATGGGCTTGCCTGCGGAAACATATGAAATCCAAAATCTGCGAATGGGGGTTTGCGAGTCCCAAGATAAAAGGCTAATTGCTCGATCATGATTTTTTAAATGGTAGAGATGAGACATCATCCACCTTGATTTTCTCAACTTGGACTTGCGTCGCCAATGGGGCATGGCCATCAAATTGGATATGGCAGGAATTGTTTTCAACTTGCTGGATACTGTACTTTATTGTTAAACGTCTGGATGTATCAGGCTTATGTTCATGCTTGCACGGGTATATCAGCCAATACGCCCCGAGGGGCTACTTTCTAAGTCGCCCCCATTCTCGCTCGACCATGTCTGAGACGCCCGCATTCTGAGAAAAATGGCTAGGTCGCCCCCATTCCAAAAAGTCATGGCCAGGTCGCCCCCACCGGGAAATTATGGCTACGATGCCCAGAACGAATGAAATATTATCGACATCTTACCCCCACATTCGAGAAATTCTGGCTAGGTCGCCCCTATTAATGGGGGTGACGTAGTTATAATTCTCAGAATGGGGGCAAGTTGAAAAACTAATAATAAAACGGGGGCGAACTAGCCAGAAGTTTTCGAATGGGGGCGACCTAGCTATTTGTTCTCAGAATGGGGTTGTCTCAGATGTGGTCGGCCGAAAATGGGGGTGACCTGGGAACTAGCCGCGCCCCAAGCGGCCAAATGAGGATTACTATGTAACCCAAAGAAGGTAACTCTGGCTTTGTCCGTAGTTTGCAAGTTTTCGCTGGTGGTTCGCGTCGTCGCGTCTTGGGACGACATTCCGTCGCCCGAAGGTCGCATCTCGGTGCCCGCGAACGGTCGTCGGCGGCCAACGGCTAGAATGGCATAGCACTTTAACCCTTGAATTTCCTTGGAAAAAAAATCTTGTTCGGGTTGTCTTCGATGGGACGTCTCGTGGAAGCACGTGGCCAAATGCACGGTCATCCGGAACGCTGGCGCTTGACCACCAATAGCTACAGGGCCTGTAGCCTCCGTCGCGAAATGCGTCTCGTTGGCCCACGAAACTGATGTTGTCGAGTGTCAGCAGAGCCATGCACGGAGGTGCTATCTGGTCTGGCATGCGGGGAGCCGCAATGGAAAGGACGTCTTTTGGTCGACATTTTACGACCTTGATGTTATTGAAAGGATGTGTAATCCATGACATTTAGATTATCCATAGGTTCTATTCTTCCGCTTTATTGGAGATTGTAATCGGAAAACATCGACCAAGGATACATGGTCGCTCGATTCGGCGTTGGTTTCTCGAAGCACGCTCCACGGTGAGAGAGGGCCATATTCCTGAACCGTTTGCATTTTCGCATTGGCAACGGCTTCGGACGGAACCCGAGTGCTGAGAAGTGTCCACACTAAAAAAATACCTTGCCGCAGAAGAGATCCGATATCACGGTTTGCAAACCAGTCATTGACTAACATCGCATCACTAAGTAGGAAAATAGGTCCCCGAAATGAAAACAGCATGGTTGAGGGAATTTGCTGTGTCAGACATTCGCACGATCGCGCCATTGAGAATCCATCCAGCCAATCCGCACGGCGGGATCGCGCCTCGTCGTTCTTTTCATCCTCACGTCGCTGCATGCAACGACGCCTTCGAAAGCGTTTCCGCATCCGAGCCGCTCAAACCGCATACGGCCGTTGACGGTCCCCGTCGCTGGTCCCCGTCGCGACGCGGTTCTTTGTGCTATGAAAAAATTCCCTCGCAAAAAAATCACGATCAAACCCCATGATGTGGTTTTGAGGGCACCTCGCACCGTTCGTCCCAAAAAGACAAAAGACCTCAAGCTTTTGGCGAAAGGAGCTTCTCGCAAACATTGACCTGCCTCCTAATAGCGGCCCACCACTGACCGATCGATCAGTCACCAGCCATCACATAACGTAACGTATTCGCCGGGATCGATCTTTGTTGCGCAAGATGATCGGGAATGGTTGGCCGTGGAAACAGCAAGAACGAGGGATTAGATCGCCTTCATTTAAAAAAATGGTCGATGCGGCCCTTTTAGCCGAATGACATCACAAAAACGCGTCTTGTGCCCAAAGCCATCGAATTACAAACAAACCACCTGGAGCTAATAGAACGCTGGGCTTTCGCGCTGGCATGGCAGATGTCTTTGCACAAAACACTTTTCCTCGATTTATAGATTCAGAGCCACCGCTGGTGCAACAGTCCAACTGAAAAAGTGGCCCACGTGAAAATTGTTGCGACCCTTGAGCCCAGCCTGGAATGTCCAACCATGGACCATTCAGTCACTTAGTACTGCGGCAGTAAGTAGGACTCTCAACGACATTACAATGACTCGGCATAGCATGTCATGGGCTAGATATGGAAAATGAACTTACATTGTGAAATGGTCCCTTCAGGCCGGCCTTGACCAGGCGAAAGCGTCTGAAGCGCTCAGCGACCCCCCCCCCCCCCCCCCCCCCCCGTCCCCTCCTGGCCGTCGCTGTGCTCCGCTATGCTCCCCCATCGGTTGCAAGAGAGCAGCAGGTGACTCACAGCAGCTTCAGCAGGTGACTGGCGGACCGACAAACCCACTAGCGTCGGTCGATTGCGGTGGCGACTGCGCGGCGCAGCACCACACCATCGCAGCACCACACCATCGCAGCACCACACCATCGCAGCACCACACCATCGCAGCACCACACCATCGCAGCACCACACCATCGCAGCACCACAACATCGCAGCACCGCCCCATCTCAGGACCACCATGTCGCAGCACCATCCCATCGCAGCACCATCCCATCCCAGCGCACGGCGCAGCAAAACAACGGCGCAGCACGCCAGGGCATCACAGCATCTATCTGATGGCGCAGCAAACAACAGCACGGCGACATTGTGAGGTCTTCAGGGACACCTTACAGGGGTCTCTGGTGCGCCGCGCTGCACCGCCCTCCGCAGCCCATCGCAGCGCGCCCTCCCTCAACAAGTACAGAAACACACAATTCTTTAAGAATCGTTGCATTCGACACAAGGAGCAATTCCTACAGAGTCGGAAATCAGTGGTCGACTGTGAAGCTTGTCTCGCCTCACCCTTCTCGACTCCGCCTTACGTCTAGTGCCCCACGCGAAAATCGCCACACGCTATGGCTCGCGCAGCCCTCCTCGCCCTCGCCTTGTGCGCCCTGGTGGCCACTGCCTACGCCGTCGAGGGTGAGTGTCCCTCCCCCCCCCCCCCCTTCTTCCCTTCCCATTTTGCCAACGCGCGCTACGGAATCATACCGACAACCTGGTTTCGGCTTCCTTCGGCGCGTCGCGTGCACACGCTGTGACTGGCGGCTGCGGTGGAAAACCCGTGCGGGTCGGGGGAAGGGGAGGGGCTGGGGGTGAAGACTCCGAGCTGCGGCGGCGATGTCAATGTTGACTTCAGAGGGTCGCCGTCGACCGCCCACGCCACACGCAACAGTGCCGTCCTCCCCTTCCGAGGATGAGACTGGCGGGTGCACCGAATAAGACGGCCGCGGGCGGCTGTCAACATCCTCGCCCCTACCCACAATCGCACACTCTTCACACTCATACAGACACGTGGCAGCCGCGGGGCTGCTCCAAGGGAGACGCGCAAGCGGTTGGCTCCCGGGAGTGTCGGCATGTCCGCAGGGACCTTACATCCCCTCCCCGGGAGTGGCGGGGAGGGGATGTAAGGACCTTACTTAACATGCATGATGCACACTCCTATGTGATGCCGCAGCTGCGTTGGTGGGAAGTGTTGGTCGGCCGAGTGACTCTCGCCCATCCGGTTTTGCCTTTACACTTGCACTTGCGCTCATTTGCCCCCTCCCCCCACACCCCCTTTCCCCTCCCTTCCCTTTCTCTGGGTGCGCAATGGGGAGGCGGTTCCATCGTCATGCGCCGCGTGTACAGCCAACCCGGCGTTCGAAGTGCACATCGCCTGGGATTCCCTGTGTCGCCTTCACCTCGGTTGACACCATCCCTGAACGTCCCTAGCTCTCCCCCCCCCCCCCCCC
>SZWC01004612.1:96460-131148 GCA_023375785.1 Penium margaritaceum
TTTGGGGGGGGGGGGGCAATGTCAAATAGCGAGAAAGGGCCAGAGAATGTTCAGAGTATATCCCAATAACGTGCGCAAATGACACGTTCTTGACGATCACATATCTTCAGTAGCATTGGTTCCTTACTGGAACATACAAATAAATACACAACAAGTTCTTGTACAATAATACGTCGTCAAAGTGAAACGCACTTTACGTCCTACATTCCTTTTCTCGCTGTTTATTTCGAGCAATCAGAATTATTTTTACGTGCAGAACCTACATAGTACTATGTGTGAACAGAATATAACTACATCATAATGCAATTTTGTGGAAAATACCAAAACATATACGTCTTATACACTGATTGTGTCGTGTAGAAAATGACCACAGTTAACTATACCTCCTGGCTCCGGCCACCTTCTTCCTATTCTGGGCGTTGGGGTCGTCCACTTTGTCGGACTCGGGGGGACATTTTCTTGCGAGACGTGCTGTATGTTCCCTCTCTTGAGCTGAGTTAGGACACTCAATGACCAGGGCATGGACTACACTTCTAGCTGCGACATTGCCTCTGTTTCTCAAAGCACTCTTGGCCGCGTCTTGCTACAGAGCAGCCGTTGTGATCGCCTATTCCGCATTTCCTCCTTTGCCCCTGCACCTGCCACCTCTTTCCATGTTGACATTGCTTGCTCTCTTTCCCCTGCACACACGTGACTACTGCACTGCCACTTGTGCCACATTCACACTACTACCATTGATAGCTTGCTTCCTGTGCTCCATGCAGATGGTCTTGATGTTGCCACCTTACCCGCTCCATGTCCCACTGACTACCTTGTCTGTACTCACAACAAAATGCATGAATCCCCATTCTCCACGTCTGATTCTTGCTCCTCCCATCCCCTTGACCTTCTGCACGTTGATGTCATGGAGCCACTGCTTCATGAGGCCTAGGGGGGGGTTGGTCACTATGTGCTCTGTCTTATTGATAGCTTCTCTGGCATGTGCAGAGCTTTTGCTCTCAATCAAAAGAGTGATGTCCGCTTCACACTTGAATCCTGGCTTCACCAGGTTGAACTTGCTTGTGGTCACTGCCTTCATATCTTTTGTTGTGACCGTGGTGGGGAGTTCATGGACCCCACTACCCGTTTCTATACACATCCCGTAGAGTGGGTATGGAGCCCACGGCTCCCTACACACCTCAGAAAAATGACGTCTCTGAGCGCTAGAACAAGACTCTCAGTGATGGTGTTCTCACTCTCCCCAGTGCTTCTGACCTCCCCCCTCTTTTCTCCTTTGAGGCCATGTCATACATGACTTGGGTCGGGAACCATGTACCCCATAGCCCTCTCCCTATTCATGTCTCCCCCTTTTAGCGCAGGTTTGGGCGTCGTGTTGACCTGCGTCTTGCTCGTGTCTCGAGCTATGTCAGAGCCGTCTGGCTTCCCGAGGACCTTCGGTACGGGAATCTCAGTCCCTATGCGCGTGTGTGTACCTTCCTAGGTGTCCTTGCCTTGTCCAAAGCGTAGAAATTCTAGGATCCTGACTGTGTATGTGTTGTTGAGTTCCGTGACACTCCCTTCTTCGAGTATGTGTTTCCTCATGAATTTTCTCATGTCCCTTCCCCGTCCATGAACCCTCTTCCCTGTCCTCGCTTCATCGGCTTTGGGGGGTTGGTCTGTGTCCACCTCCGGTCTTACAGGGATCCCTCCTCCTTCTGCTCATGCGGTTCCTTTGCCCTCTTGTCATTCATCTTCTCCCTCTTCCCCTGTCACTTTCCTGTCTGGTTCTCTTCGCAGTTCACCATCTGATTCTCTGACAGGGACTTCCTTAGAGTTTTCACCAGCTCCGTCTCCTTCTGCGTCCTCTGCGTCCACGTCAGCGTCCCACAGTGCTTCAACATAGTCTATTGTTGGTATCTCTACACAGTGACTCTCGCGTGTCACTCCTAAAGCACCTTTGACACCTGCTCTGCAGACCTCAATGTCCGTTGGTGTGACAAAACCCCCTCCTGCCTCTCATGGCCCTCCATTCTGGCCAAAGCCGTACACACGCGGAGGACGACTTCACTTACTCTCACAGCACTCTGCTACATAGTCCTCTTGTCTAGCCAAAGCCGCACACAGTCGCACTCCCTCTTGTGCATCTTTCACTACACCCGGCTCCTCAGCAAGACCCACTGGTCTAGATTCACTCGGGCTGGCTATCAATGTTGTTCATCCAAACTCAGCTGCGGGCTATGCACTTGTGGCTCACGAGTTCCACAGTGCACTTGATGCTTTCTACACTGGCTATGTCGACGCCTGTTTTGCAGCAAGTGGACTGCCTTCACTTCCCCCTCAGCCTACCAGTTTTTGACAGGCTCGTGAAGGGGCTCATGCTGACATCTGGGAGAAGGCCATGCAAGAGGAGCTTACCGCCTTCAAGGAAAATGGGGTCTTTGAACTTGTCGATCTCCTAGCTGGTCGCAACGATCTTTCGGCCCGCTAGGTTCTCCAACGGAAGTTGTAGCCTGACGGTAAGGTCGACAAGTAAAAAGCTAGGCTCATTGTCAAAGAATTCTCTCAGGTCCTAGGCATTGACTGTGATGAGACTTTTGTCCTATTCTGACGGTACACCAACACACGTGTTCTCATAAGCCTGATTGCCATGACTGGGAACTAGAGCAGATGGACGTCAACAATGCATTCTTGAGCAGACGATTGGATGAGGAGATCTACATGGTACAGCCTACCAGTTTTACTAACAGTACAAACAAGGTCTGGCGGTTGCGTAAGACTTTGTACAGGCTCAAGAGTCACCCCGCTGTTGGAACATGGAGATCTCTTTCACTCTCTCAAGAGGTGGCTACCGTCATAGCACTATCGATCCAACACTCTTTTTCAGTGCACCCTTGGAGCCCATTATGGCCATTTTTGTCTATGTCAACGACCTCCTGATCGTGTCCCCCAATCCTGCTGCTGTATAGTCAGTGAAGTCCCTTCTATAGTCCACATACAAGATGAAGGACCTGGGTTCTGCTCGAGTGTTCCTTGGCATGGAGCTTGAGCATGACCGCAAGCATTGCACGCCACACGTACACCAGGCTGCCTACATATGTAGCATCTGGGAGCGCTTTTCCCCCTTGCCGACTGACACCCCCATAAAATCCACACTGATGACTCCAACTGGTCAGCACCTATTGAACTCATCTAGGGGAGCTCGTCAACGTCACCGACTACCTCAGTGTGATCGGGTCCCTGACATACCTCGCCACCACCACCCGAGTGGACGTTGCCTTCTCGGTCAACTTCCTGGCTTAGTTTGTCAGCCTCGTCAGAGAACCTCAAGGTCGCGCTGCGTGTCGCTCTCAATGCAGTGTCCATGACACGTGTGGGGCTGTGCTACAGAGCACAACCCTCTGTGGTTGTTGAATGATACAGTGCTAGTGATTGATATCATGACATAGACGTCCATGGTCACACTGGCTACATCTTTCTTGCTGGTGGAACAGCTGTCTCTTGGAAGAGTGGAGATTAGGGATGTGTTTCACGTAGCTCTAGTGAGGTAGAGTATGTGGCACATGGAGCAGATACGTGTGAAAATGTATGGCTGTCCCGCCTGCTGCAGTAGCTTCGTGTGCCCATTTTCTACATTACACTGCGCTGCATCAATCAAAGGACCAAGGCAATCGTTGAGCATGAGAGCATACATCACTCATGCACTAAGCACATCAAAATTGAGCATCACTTCTTACGCAAGCGCATTGCTACTTGAGAAGTTCAGGTTGTCTAGGTCAACACTCATCAGCGTGATGACTTTTTCACCAAAGCTCTTAGCAGTGGGATGTTCAAGGTTGCTGTGCATGCTGTTGGTCTGCCACGTGCACGTGATGCCCCTGGTTAATGTACATAATCCTCTTTAGTCACCGTTGTTTGTTTGGTTGTGTGCTGTCTGGTTCTCAGTGGTGTGTGGGGTGGTCATTTGTGGGTCATGGGGGAGTGTTGGTTGTGACTGTAAGACACTCAAGTGACCTCTAGACTCCATTCATATACACACACCATAACTGCAATTGAATAAACGAACATGAAGCTCAAGGCACACACTCGGTGGACCATGCATCATTGGCTTCTCAGCCGGGTGCAAGATTGGCACATGCTACACTATGTCCAGTTGTGCGTAAGAGAAGAATTGCTAGTTCCAGCATGGTGTGATTAGTATTTTCTTAGCTAACACTAAAGAGTCACATACATGGAGACATGCATTCACATACGCTCGTGGTCGATGTGGTTCTATTTATGTTGATATGAATGCCTAGACAGGGGTGTCTGTGTTAAGCATCGGGTTGCTGATCCTAAGGGGCCACACTCTCGGTTTTACCAAAGTGTGAGAAAACCACGGCGGCATTCTCCCATCCAGTTCAGTTCGACCCCGAGGTGGAAGCCGGGCCCCACGTCGAGCCATTCGCGTGGCTGGCCTGGTCGACCGGATGCTATCACCTTGCTTGCTTGTGCCTCGTGTTCATTTTGTTGACTCTTTAAACTTCACACACAAGGTTTCCAACTCCTTGATGTCAAGACCGCCATCGCTCTAGTGTGTTATCTTGCCTGCTAGACTAGCTGAGCTGGCACTTTCCACCACTTACACCTCTCACACTCCATCGTTTATGATCCACGAGGTGCACCAGGTGTAGAAACAGAAAATCTACGGAAGTGGAGCGGTAGCCGCCATAGCAGCGAAAGTTTTTTGTCCTCATCGGAGGAGGAGCCAACTCACAATGGCAAGAGTAACAGATCTGTAGCAGCAGCAGCTACAACTGCCGTACTAGCAGCAACTGTAGGTGGGCAACATCAGCAGCAACAGTAGCTGCAGCAGCAACAACAACAGGAGCCCCTGTTGCATCAACCAAGGTAGATTTAGTAAAAGCATCAGCAGTAGCAACAGGAGCAGCAACATCGGCGGAAGCAGCGGCAGTGCCAACCACTGGTTTCATAGCATGTTTTTGCAGCAGCTGGAGCAGTAGCAGTAGCATCGGCAGCAGTATAAGTTGCACTTGTAGCTATAGCAGCAACAGGAGCAGTAGTAGTCGCACTCATAGTAGTAGCTATAGAGCAGGTGCAGCAACAGTTATAGCAGTAGCAGAAGCTGGAGCCACACTAATAGCTGTCGCCATAGCCAGAACTTGTAGCAGTAGCACAGTAGCAGCTTTGGGCATGGCAGCTGTGCTTGCCGCCGCCTCCCAAGCCTGTCTATCGACCAGTTTGGACCATCGACCGACAGGCGCGTAGATAGACGAGCTCGTCGGCCGACGGGCTCGACGCTTGACATCCCCCCCCTCCCCCCCCTCCTCTTTCGACAGCGAGGTTTGTGGTCAACCTTCCCAAAACAAAGAAAAAGGACTGGTGGGGAAGAGGAAGTGAGCCTTGTCATTCCTCTCAACCCCGGGTGAACTTGGGTCTCATCCTGACTGCCGCCTTCTCCTTGGTGGTTCAGATTATGTGTTTTTTCTATAACGTTTTTCTTTCAGTTTTTGTTTTCTCTTTCCTTTTCTCTCTCATCCTTTCTTCTACATGGTCAAGACCTGGGCAATCATGGATTTGTCCCATTGCCTTGGGAGACATAGAACTCTCCTTTCACCTTCAATCTCTTGGGTCGAGACCCTCACACGTGGGAGTCTGACCCAGTGTGGTGGGAGACCACCATGATCAAGACCTAAATGGTTCCAACGCCTGGTTGAGCTTCCATGCATGCCTCTTTGGCACTGGCTGTACCCTACCAAGGATGGCGCTAGATTTTTCCACCATAATACCCTACCATCTATGGGCCACTTTCTCCATCCTCCACTCTCCCATCATGGCTCAATTAACAACGCCATCTCTCTTTCTGTCTCCAGCTCTGTCCTTTCACGATCTGCAACATGGTCCGGTCGCATCTACTCCATCCTCCTCATTCCCTTCCCATCCTTGACCTCCAGATATCCCCTCCAGGGTGAGTCTGGCTATCGAGTTCAGGGGTCACCGTTGTTTCTCGGATGGAGCCCTTTGGGGCGCACTGAGTGGTAGGGTTGTTTCACCTATGGAGTGGATTGATCATTGGCAGTTGTTCACTTTGCCATGTCTCCTTGCTGTGAATTCTTGTCGTGCAGAGCGCTCTCCTACCCTTGTTTGCCCAGTGTTGCGCAGTGTCATGTGATCGCTCCGTCTCGTTTGTTGAGTGGCTTCTTGATCATCCATTCCGAAGCCAATTTTTACATGACATCGTCTCGTGCCACATTTGTTACATTGGGGCCTGTCAGTGACGTATGCTTCATCTGCAATCGCTCTGGCTAGATGTTGTCAGTTCATGGCGATGGTGTTGTACATTTTCTTGGCCCATCAGGTGATGTCTTCTTGCCTGATGTCCTCTTTTTTCTTATGCTTGAGGTCAGCTCTTTGTCATTGTCTTTCATGATGAGGGCATGGAATTTGTTTGACAGACACGAGGTCGTACCCACAAGGGCAGAGCTTGTCTCGTTAGGACTCGAGGGTCATACCCACAAGGGCAGAGCGTGTCCTCGTTCCTTGTCCGTGGAGAGCGGTTTGGACCACGAGCCGAACTCGTGTCTGTCCTCTCACACTTGTACGCACCTTAGGCCTAGGTAGGCCGACGATGGAGCAGATGGAGCTGAGTCTTCAATGCTGCGAGTCTTGGGTGCCGATGAACCTGCCACTTATGTGAGCGGAGGGTTTGCAATGGTCACTGATCAGTGTGGGCCCATAACCCTTTGTCAACCCGCCTGAGGCAAACGGTCCAAAAATGGAGTACAGTGACATCCGCCGACCGCTCATAGCATTTCAGCTATGAGAAGATATCCCCCTCAGGATCGTGTTTCCACACTGTTCAGCTTACAAAGCTTGTCCCTTCCCTGGCCTCTCGGTTCCCCCTTTTAGCTTGTCCCAAGTCTTTTATATCTGCCCTTGGTTGGCCAACTTATGCCTTAGTTTTCAGCACAAGTCTCAAGGGTAAGAAGTGGATAAGAAATCACATCCAAGTGACATGTTCTTTTAGTCCTACAGCCGGCTCTGGAAATGTGCGCGCAGTGGCTCCTTGGAGGGCCACTTCCAGGGCAGTCCTGGGCCACCTCACCAGTCCGCCACGTCATGCGTCCTGTGACCGCCAAGTGGCATCTTCCATTGGAAGCATCCTAGAAGCTTCCTCTCATTCTTTGGGTCACAAAGAAAATTGCCCCTGCCAGGGTTTGAAGCCGTGACCTCACGACTCTAACTCTGGAGCGCTAACCATTGCGCTTAACAGGCATGTCGCACTTAGTGTCTACCGGCTAGACTATCAGGACTAGACGTAGGGGACTTACTCCATAGGAGCAGTGCATGCCTACACTTGGCCCAAGTACAGCAGTGGTCAAGGGGCACCACAAAGTGACAAACTCTCCCTTGCACCTCTGCCCATCTGCTGTGTTCCCTCCAGTTGTCTTGGCCTTCAGTCTTCATCCGCTGCGTTGACCATACCGATCCCTTGAGTACCTGTAGAGTGCAAGTCGCTATCAAGCGCCTTTGTCATGCAATCTGCAAGCATATTCTTCGTCTTCACGAACTCCAGGTCAACAATCTCCTTGGCGACAAGATCGCGCGAGTAGTGGTACCTGATGTCAATGTGCTTCGTGCGCCGGGAGATGACATCATCCTGTGCCATTGCCATGGCACTCTTGTTGTCGATGCGGACCACCGTTGCTTCTCTCTGTGGCACTTTCATCTCAGCAAGCAAACTGCGTAGCCACTGTGTCTCCTTGCATGCTTCTGACAGAGCGATGTACTCTGCCTCAGCGGTAGAGAGGGAGACACAGTCTTGCTTTCTGCTTGCCCAAGAGACTGCACCACCGTTCAAGAGGCACACGAAGCCCGAGGTGGACTTTCTGTCATCGATTCTTCCTCCCCAGTCGGCGTCTGTGTAGCACACAAGTCGCAGCGGGTCAGATCCCTCTTGGCCTCCAAACTGGAGTCCCATGTGTCGTGTCTTCTGCACATAGCGCATGATGCGCTTGACTACTTGCCAGTGCTGTGGCCCTGGATTGGCCACAAACCTGCTCACTTGTCCCACAGCATAGCAGATATCAGGGCGTGTTCCAACCATGGCATACATGAGGCTGCCAACAGCAGACTGGTAGGGAATGTTCTCCATCTCACGCCGTTCTGCTTCTGTGCTGGGGCTCATGGAGGAGGAGAGCTTGATGTCTGTTGTCATGGGCGTGATGATGGGTTTGCAATCCTCCATGTTGTAGCGCTTCAAAACCTCCATGATGTACTTCGTCTGGTTCAATTCGATGGTACCTGATGCTCGGTTGCGGTGGATGGCGATCCCGAGGTAGTACTCGAGAGGACCCATGTCCTTCATCTTGAACCTATTGCTGAGGTTTGTCTTCAGCTCATTCAGCAGCTCGACGGAAGACGAGCAGATGATGAGATCATCCACATACAGTGCAACCAACATCAGACCTTGCTCATCCTCTCGCACGTAGACCCCATGGTCGTCCTGGCAGTGCGCCAAAGCAAGTCCGGCCATGAAGCCATCCATCTCCTTGTACCACATCCTTGGGGCCTGTTTTAACCCGTAGAGCGCTTTGATGAGTTTGCACACCTTGCCCTCTGGAGCCTTGACTCCTTCAGGCACGTCCATCAACACCTCTTTGTCCAGCTTCCCGTAAAGGAAAGCTGTCTTGACGTCCATCTGGTGGATCTCCAAGTCTTTGGCAGCAGCAGTGGCCAGCATGGATCTGAGAGAGGCAAAGGTGACGACTGGCGCAAAGGTCTCCTCATATTCCGAGCCTACGCGTTGGGAGAATCCCTTCGCCACAACTCTCGCCTTGTATTTGTCAATTGTGCCATCCTGCTTCAGCTTCTTCCGAAGAACCCACTTCGACCCCACCACGTGAGCGTTTGGGGGCCTGTCCACCAGAACCCATGTCTCATTCTCCTCAATGGACGCGAGCTGTCCACTGCCTCCTTCCACTTGGCCGCATCCGGCCTGGTCATAGCGTCTGCCACTTTCACAGGCTCTCCCTGAGCCAAGCACGACCAGCTGAGTCCGGTCCATGTGCCGCTGTCAGCATCGTACTGTTTTGTGGATTTCTTTTGACGCGTGCTCCACCGAATTGTCCCTGCAGGTGGATCGTTGTCTTGTTGCTGCTGGTGCCGTTGCTGCTGCTGTTGCTGCTGTTGAGATGATGCTTGCTGCCTTGGTGATTCATTGTCAGAGGAAGAGCCACTGGCCTCAGAGTTTGACTCAGAAGCCTCGGACGACTCCGACTCAGTGTCAGAGTCCGTTGCTGTGTCAGCCTGCACAGCCGCTCTCCTTGCAGCACCACCCCCTTGATTGACTTGCACAATTTGCCAATTGTCAGGTGCTTGATCACCTGACTCAAGCAGCATGATCCACTCTCCCGTTTTGGGAGCGTGGACCGGATCCAGCACCTCTCCCTTTCCAAGCGTCCTCTCATCGAACTCGACGTCTCGGCTTCGGATGAGCTTTCCAGCAGTCTGGTCCCACAGCTTGTACGCCTTGTGTGCGGTGTCGTAGCCGACCATGACGCACTTGCGGGCACGAGCATCCAACTTCCCACTCCCTTCGCCTGCTTGGACCTTTGCCCAGGCAGTGCAGCCGAACACCTTCAGATGTGAGGCATCCGGCTTCTTTCCCGACCACACCTCCTGTGGCGTCTTGAGCTGCTTCTCTTGCTGCTTCTTGCCCCGCCTACAAAGTGCAGCTGCAGGGGTAAGGTTCACGAGGTAGCAGGCTGTCCTTGCAGCTTCCGCCCAGAAGCGAGGTGGACGTTTGGCGTTGAAGAGCATGCTTCGCGTCATGCCGAGGATGGTGTGGTTCATGCGCTCGGCAATGCCATTGCTCTACGGGGTGTAAGGCATCGTGGTCTGGTGGTTGATCCCGTGTTGGTTCAACCAGCCCTTGCACGCCTCGTACTCACCACCGTTGTCACTGCGCAGCGCCTTGACCTTCTTCTCAGTCTGCCGCTCCACCATGGCGACAAACTCTTGCAGCTTCTCCTTGACCTCTCCCTTTCCCTTGAGGAAGTAGATCCACACCTTGCGGCTGTGGTCATCGATGAAGGTCAGAAAGTATTTGCTGCCTCCATTTGAAGGCGTGCGGAATGGTCCGCACACGTCGGAGTGGGTCAGGTCCAAGTTGGCCGCTGCACGCTGACCATTGCGCTCGAAGCGCTTCCTCTTTGCCTTGCCTTGGAGGCATGGCTCACACAGCTTCTTACACCCAGCCTTGTCCTTTGCCTTGCAACCCTCCATCCCACGAACCACCTACTGTTGCTGCATCACCTGTAGCGTGCTGTTGGCTACGTGCCCAAAGCGCCTGTGCCACAGCTCAGCATCTGTGTTGTTGGTGGAGGTGACAGCCGCAGCGGCTGCCTCTCGTACAACCTCGGGTGTTTGCACCACCATCTCGGCGGCACCAGCATGTCCCTCATCTGAGCTCTTTGCAGGCTTGGTCTGCAGCACGTAGAGCCCGTCAACTCTTGAGACTTCTGTGACGAGGTCATGTTTGGCGTAGGAGATCTTGATGTCCTTGTTCGTGACGATCACGGCCTCCTCCTGTGTGAACAAAACCGGCATGTCGTGGTCCGTGATTTTGGAGACCGACAAGAGGTTTGTTGCAAATGTGGGCATGTAGACCACACTCTGTAGTTTCAGATCCTTCTCTGCACCATTGACATTGATGCTGATCAGCTTGTCTCCCTCGCCCTTAGCGTAGGCGACACCGCCATTTGCGCATCGAAAACGATGGTCGATGTGCTCAATGGAGACGAAACCAGCCTTCTCCCTCGAGGAATGATGGTCGGTGCCAGAGTCGAGCGCGAACGCTCCTGGCTTGAGCAGCGCCGCTCCCTTGGTCGTGGGCACGCTCTCAGCCATCATGTTGGTAAGTTCCTTCTTACCCTTTCCTCCGCCCTCGTTCTTGCCACCCTTGCCTCCGTCTTCCTTCTTGGGAGCTCTACACTCCCGTGCCCAGTGCCCAGGCTTGCCACAGTTGTGGCACTTCCCAAGATGCTTTGAACCCTTTCCACCGCCACCATTGCCTTTTCCCCCATTGCCACCGCTTCTGCCGTTGCTCTGACCAGAAGAAGAGTTGTTGCTGTTGCGACCATCATACCGAGCAGCATAGGCTGAGATGTTGGCCTCACTGCCGCTTCGACGCATGGCCTCATTGCGTACGTACTCGGACACTACCTCATACGTCAGCTCTTCCTCCTTCCAACCGCCCAAGACGGTGATCAGAGGACCCCAACTTTCAGGTAGCGCCATGATGAGAATCATGGCCTCCATGTTGGTGTCGATTCTCCAGTTCATCTGGGTGACTTGTTGCAGCAAACCTTCAAACTGCAATAGGAAGTCCGGAATCGACTCTCCCTCGCTCACTCTCATCCCAATCAACTTTTGAAGGATGAAGAGGCGATCGGCCAGAGCCGTTGTCTGGTGCACACGTGCAAGCTTTTCATAAGCGTTCGATGCGTGTGTGATGCCGTGGAGATGGGCATGCTGTGACTCATGCACTGATGTCACAAGGATGGCTAGCGCCAGCTCGTTTTTGGCGCTCCATGCTTCATACCCAGGGTCATCTTTTGGTGGTTCAACCTCTTCTCCAAGGAACATCTTCAAGTAGCAGCGCACTCTCATGACAATCTCAAATTGCCATTTCCACAAGGGAAATTGTGAACCTTTCCCTGTGAACTTTGTCATGCCACCATTGATCTGCTCAAGACCGAGCGTCGTAGGTGGCGTCGTCATCCTGCTACTCTGCTACTATGCTTCTCTACTTCGTTGAGGCCGATGTAGGCTGATGTAGGCTGTTGTCTGCTACCGATTTGGAAGGTGCAGATCCGTTGCTTACCCCTCCAGCCGATGGCCCCTAGCTATGGTGGAGGAAGTGCTCCCACAGACACGAGGTCGTACCCACAAGGGCAGAGCTTGTCTCGTTAGGACTCGAGGGTCATACCCACAAGGGCAGAGCGTGTCCTCATTCCTTGTCCGTGGAGAGCGGTTTGGACCACGAGCTGAACTCGTGTCTGCCCTCTCACACTTGTACGCACCTTAGGCCTAGGTAGGCCGACGATGGAGCAGATGGAGCTGAGTCTTCAACGCTGTGAGTCTTGGATGCCGATGAACCTGCCACTTATGTGAGCGGAGGGTTTGCAATGGTCACTGATCAGTGTGGGTCCATAACCCTTTGTCAACCCGCCTGAGGCAAACGGTCTACAAATGGAGTACAGTGACATCCGCCGACCGCTCATAGCATTTCAGCTATGAGAAGATATCCCCCTCAGGATCGTGTTTCCACACTGTTCAGCCCACAAAGCTTGCTCCTTCCGTGGCCTCTCGGTTCCCCCTTTTAGCTTGTCCCAAGTCTTTTATATCTGCCCTTGGTTGGCCAACTTATGCCTTAGTTTTCAGCACAAGTCTCAAGGGTAAGAAGTGGATAAGAAATCACATGCAACTGACATGTACTTATAGTCCTACAGCCGGCTCTGGAAATGTGTGCGCAGTGGCTCCTTGGAGGGCCACTTCCAAGGCAGTCTTGGGCCACCTCACCAGTCCGCCATGTCATGCGTCCTGTGACCGCCAAGTGGCATCTTCCACTGGAAGCATCCTAGAAGCTTCCTCTCATTCTTTGGGTCACAAAGAAAGTTGCCCCTGCCAGGGTTTGAAGCCGTGACCTCACGACTCTAACTCTGGAGCGCTAACCATTGTGCTTAACAGGCATGTCGCACTTAGTGTCTACCGGAAAGACTATCAGGACTAGACGTAGGGGACTTACTCCATAGGAGCAGTGCATGCCTACACTTGGCCCAAGTACAGCAGTGGTCAAGGGGCACCACAAAATGACAAACTCTCCCTTGCACCTCTGCCCATCTGCTGTTTTCCCTCCAGTTGTCTTGGCCTTCAGTCTTCATCCGCTGCATTGACCATACCAATCCCTTGAGTACCTGTAGAGTGCAAGTCGCTGTCAAGCGCCTTTGTCATGTAATCTGCAAGCATCTTCTTCATCTTCACGAACTCCAGGTCCACAATCTCCTTGGCAACAAGATCGCGTGAGTAGTGGTACCTGATGTCAATGTGCTTCGTGCGCCGGGAGATGACATCATCCTGTGCCATTGCCATGGCACTCTTGTTGTCAATGCAGACCACCGTTGCTTCTCTCTGTGGCACTTTCATCTCAGCAAGCAAACTACGTAGCCACTGTGTCTCCTTGCATGCTTCTGACAGAGCGATGTACTCTGCCTCAGCGGTAGAGAGGGAGACACAGTCTTGCTTTCTGCTTGCCCAAGAGACTGCACCACATTTCAAGAGGCACACGAAGCCCGAGGTGGAATTTCTGTCATCGATTCTTCCTCGTCAGTCGGCGTCTGTGTAGCACACAAGTCGCAGTGGGTCAGATCCCTCTTGGCCTCCAAACTGGAGTCCCATGTGTCGTGTCTTCTGCAGATAGCGCATGATGCGCTTGACTGCTTGCCAGTGCTGTGGCCCTGGATTGGCCACAAACCTGCTCACTTGTCCCATAGCATAGCAGATATCAGGGCGTGTTCCAACCATGGCATACATGAGGCTACCAACAGCAGACTGGAAGGGAATGTTCTCCATCTCACGCCGTTCTGCTTTTGTGCTGGGGCTCATGGAGGAGGAGAGCTTGATGTCTGTTGTCATGGGCGTGCTGATGGGTTTGCAATCCTCCATGTTGTAGCGCTTCAAAACCTCCATGATGTACCTCGTCTGGTTCAATTCGATGGTACCTGCTGCTTGGTTGCGGTGGATGGCGATCCCGAGGTAGTACTCGAGAGGACCCATGTCCTTCATCTTGAACCTGTTGCTGAGGTTTGTCTTCAGCTCACTCAGCAGCTCGACGGAAGACGAGAAAATGATGAGATCATCCACATACAGTGCAACCAACATCAGACCTTGCTCATCCTCTCGCACGTAGATCCCAGGGTCGTTCTGGCAGTGCACGAAAGCAAGTCCGGCCATGAAGCCATCCATCTCCTTGTACCACATCCTTGGGGCCTGTTTTAACCCGTAGAGCGCTTTGATGAGTTTGCACACCTTGCCCTCTGGAGCCTTGACTCCTTCAGGCACCTCCATCAACACCTCTCTGTCCAGCTTCCCGTAAAGGAAAGCTGTCTTGATGTNGTGCGCGCAGTGGCTCCTTGGAGGGCCACTTCCAGGGCAGTCCTGGGCCACCTCACCAGTCCGCCACGTCATGCGTCCTGTGACCGCCAAGTGGCATCTTCCATTGGAAGCATCCTAGAAGCTTCCTCTCATTCTTTGGGTCACAAAGAAAATTGCCCCTGCCAGGGTTTGAAGTCGTGACCTCACAACTCTAACTCTGGAGCGCTAACCATTGCGCTTAACAGGCATGTCGCACTTAGTGTCTATCGGCTAGACTATCAGGACTAGACGTAGGGGACTTACTCCATAGGAGCAGTGCATGCCTACACTTGGCCCAAGTACAGCAGTGGTCAAAGGGCACCACAAAATGACACCATTGTGGTGGGGAGTTCATTGGTCCCGCAGCCCGCTGTCTCTTGTTTCAAGGAGTACATGTGGAGCTCTCTGTTTTACAAACACCAGTGCAGAATGGAGTGAAGAACGTTGGGAGCGCAATCTTGCTGATGGTGTTTGCACCCTTGTTGTTGAGTCTGACCTCCCTTTGCTGTTTGCATTCAAGGCCATGTCTTACATGACATGGGTTAAGAACCATGTTCTCCATGGTCTGCTTCCATGTCATATCACGCCGTTCGAATGATGATATGGTCATCATGCTGACCTTTGTCTCGCTCGTGCCTGGGGCATCATTGCCTACGTTTGGCTCCCTGAGGACTAAGGTGATGGCAAGCTGTCTCCTTGTCATCATCTGTGTCCCTTCCTTGGTGTCTCCTCTCAGTCCAGGGCCTAGAGTTTGGAAACCCCAAGCGTAGTCAAGCTGTCAAGTCTCATAATGCTCTCTTCTTTAAGAGCACATTCTCTTAAGAAATTTCTTGTTCTATCCTGTCTCTTGCTCCCTTCTCTTGTGTAGGGGGAGGTGGTGTTTGTGGAGTACCTTTTGTCAGTGGCTGCGCTCCACATCCCGGATTTGCATCATCACCTGCATCATCTCCTGACGCATATGCATTGTTGCTTGCATCATCTTCTGATGCATCTACGTTATTGCCTATATCATATCCTGTAGCACCTATATTGATGCATGAATCATCTCTTGTCATGTTTGCGTTGTCGCCTACATCATCTCCAATCATGTCTGCATAATTGACCGCATCATCTCTTGATACATTTTTGTCATTGCTTGCATCATCTCCTATTGTGTTGACGTCGTCATTCGCATCTTGTGCACTCGTGTCACCATTGTCGCTTGTGTCCTCTCTCGTCGTATCTGTGCCATCGCCTACATCATCTCCTACCACATCTGTGTCGTCTCCTATAGGGTCATCTTTTGTGTTGTTGGATGCGGTCTCATCGCCAACAAGCCCAGCTGCACCCTTGTAGCCCCCAATCTTGTTGCCATCTGTTCACACACCAGGCGGTTGTCTGAGACTGTTGCAGTCTACACCTCACCATCCTCGCTTGCTGGTCGTATAGCCTCGGTAGGTCCGTATGGGCCTGTGCGATCAGTTTGTCTAGTTCACAATGGTGTCTCTAACCCCAAGTAGCCTATTTCTATCTCTGGTCTTGACGCTCTTGGGTGGCGACTATGGTGCAACCTAACACTGCGCTTGGATATTCTCTCATCACTGATGAGTTCCACCGAGCCATTGCCGAAGTTTGGTCTACTCACCCTCTACCGTATCCCACAGTCACCACCGCACTTGTTGCGAGTAGCACCACGACACATGTGCCTGAACCAAATACGGCGCAACAAGCATGCCTCGTTGAAGATGCAACACTATGAGAGAAGGCTATGTGCAAGGAACTCACTGCGATCGAGGAGCATGGAGTTTCTGCGAAAGTGAATCTCACGATTGGTCGTAAGGCCATATCAGCTCGTTGGTGTTTTGAAGAAAAGAGAGGCCCTGGCTTAGTGAACCGGTAAAAGGCCTGTGTCTCACTGAAGGGACTCTCCAAAGTACTTGGTGTGGACTTTGATGCCACATTTACCTTCGTTGGCAAGTACATCACAAAAAGGCCTTGTTGAGTGAGGTGGCACAACATCCTTGGGAGCTCCACTAGATGGACATGAATATTGCCTTCTTACACGACAATCTCAAGGAAGAGATCCATCTTGTACAGCCTCGAGGGTTCGAGGATGGCACAAAAAATGTATGGCGCCTTTAACAGGCCCTGTATGGCTTGAAGCAATCTCCACGTTCTTGGAACCTCAAGATCTTTGCCACCTTGGAGTGAGGAGGGTATCCCCATGCACAATTGACCCAGCCCTATTTGTGAGTGCTTCCTTTGCACCCTTCATCGTTGTCTTTGCCTATGTGGATAGCCTCTTGATTGCGTCCCCCGACCCTCCATCTATCTAGGCTATGAAGGATCTCCTCTAGTCTGTGTATAGAGTGAAGGATGTTAGTCCAGCTCATGTCTACTTGAGAATGGAGATTGAGTGTGATCGCCAGCATTGCACACTTCATATGCATCAAGCTGGCTACATGAGGATGCTGGGGGAGCATTTTTCTTATCTGGTGGGCAGAGTCCCCTCTGCATCCATGCTTATGACGCCCGCTGGGCAGAGGCTTCTCACGTCACCAAACCCAAATCGTCTGGGGGAGCCTGACGATGCCACGAGATACCTTTGAGTCATTGATTTCCTGATGTTCCTGGGGACCACGATGTCCGAAGATGCTTCCTTTGCTATGAATTTCTTATTGCAGTTCTCATTGGATCCGCGTCAGCTCCATTTGGAGCTACTCTGCGCATGGTGCGGTATGTCATGTCTATTCCGCGCCTAGGCTTGTGATTTTGCGCATAGCTGTCTGTTGTTGTTGACGGGTACACTAATAGTGATTGAACCCATGATCATGATGCGCACAGCCGGTCCAGCTACATCTTCCTTGTGGGAGGCACAAGTGTCTCGTGGAAGAGTGGCAAGCAGGGTTGTGTAGCATGGAGCTTGACTAATGCTGAGTGTGTTGCGTTTAGGGCTAGGGTTTGTTAGAGCGTCTAGTTAGAGAGCAAGCACCACATAGCAAAGCATGATGGTATGTGTCACACGTGCACAAAGGACATAAAGATTTAGCATTGCTTTGCACGCGAGTGTGTTTCACGTGACAATGTCTATGTTGTGGATGTTGACACGCGGCAGCATCGTGCAGTCTTCCTAAAAAAAAGCGTTATGTAGTGGCAAGTTCAAGTTTACGGTACAAAATGCTGTGCTTCTTGCATATGCTTTTACTCCTACATGATTTGTAGCCCGTTATTCCTGCTTCCACTCTCCATCTGCAGTTCTTGTGTGGCCTTGTCTCGTGCCCCTTGCTGTGCACTGTCCTTGCCATCATTTTGTGACCCTTGATCGCTTGTGGTGACTTGCGTCTGTGGGTCATGGGGGAGTGTTGGTGCATGAGTCTTGGTGACCTTTGGACTTGTCGCCACGGCTCGCCGGTATGCCAGAAAACTCAAGGGCTACTTTGACAATATCAGCACTAGTCAGCACGTCCTCACGTGCTCTCCAAAGTTTTCGCGGTGACCACTTCTTGGGGACCATTTTCTTAGTGGCGCTCTCCTTTCTCATCCATGATCCCGTTGAGTACATTTTCTGTTTTATACAAAAGCTACGTAACTACTGAAGAAAATGTGCACCTGGTGCTTCTTTGGTTCGTCATTCGGACAACCGAGGAGTTCGTTCCCCTGTCGGGTTCTCTTTTGCGGTTCTTTGAGTCTCTTTTCCGACCAGTTGGTTGGACTTGTGCTCTTAGCTGCATGCATTTAGGTGAGACTCTGCAGACACATCATAAAATATTAGTTTCTTCACTTCTATTCATCTATGCATATCTTTGCCATCTCTCCACTACTTCCAGTGGCATCTGTCATGATGTGTTCACCTCAATGTGATCTCTCACACAGAACGCCGCTAGGAGGCTTCTCTCATTCCCTCACTCTTGCTCATGGGAGCTCTAGTCCTTAGATAGCTTAGGATGCCAAGGATATCTCTATATTTGTTGCAGATGTCGAGAATTGAAGATGTTGTAGCTAGCCGGGTATTGATCCTTAGGGGGCCATCCAACCAGGCTAGTCTTGTGTTGTGTTGAGTAGTCGCCCTCGGCTTTATGCCGAGAGGTCAGGCTCAACCCTCGGATTGCGATGTGCTGTTGACGTGCTTCTCACACGGTTGGCACCAAACTCATTGGCTCTTACTCTCTATACTCCATGCCTGACCTGTTTTTAAAACTAACTCCTTGAGTAATGTACAACCGTCCTTTTTGTTGCCATGGTGTACCACGTGGGGGCTTCCTACATGTCCCTACGTATCAGAGTGCCTATTACGCATGATTTCATAGGCTATCGAAGCACTCGCGAGTTTCTACCCTCCCTGCATCAGTCCCGAGAGAGGTGGGCTGCCTCCAGCTACACCTCCACCTTCCGTTGCTTATCATGCGTAGACACCTCAGTTTTCCTGAGGCAGTGCTGCTGTCTCAAATTCTTGTGTAGAAATCTCCACCAAAGTCTCAGCACCACCATTGCAGTAGCTGGGCTCATCTTCCTGTTTTCGACGCCACACAGTATGTCACTGAAGTTACTGTAGGAGACTCGGCAGAGCTACCGCAACCACCTTGCACACCACTGCTCGGATCTCTTCTTCATCTTGGCCGTACATTGTTGGCATCACATGTGTGTTTTTTGCATCAAAGTGTTGTCTGAAGCGCCACCCAGAGTACCAGAGCTTCTACCTCCATTCCTCATCTTTCACTTCACACATCCGCTATCCAGCGTGTGAGATAGACTTCTCTGTCTTATCTGTGACTCACACTCACTCTCAAGCTGTGGAGGTCACCGTAGCAGCACCCTGTGCTTTTATGACACCAGTCATTACTTCACCGGGAATACCCCCATCCCTCTTCTTTCTCATCATCACAAAGTCATCTGACCTACCAGCAGCAGCAACACGAGAGACTCTTCTTTCAATCTAAGCAAAGGTGAAGCTCCCTGACCTGATGGTGGAGACGGAAACCACCATCCCCAACTCTGACCTTGATCTTTACCAGGAAAGAGTTCATCAACAAGCCACTAAGACTCCCAGAAGTGACGATCAGTAGGTGTGGCCCGACGACAAGACGACTGATGAGCTTCTGTGGGTGCAGAGGGTACCGTCTTGTCACTGGTGTGAAGACATCCAACGTGTGGAGGAGGCACGTGATCGCGAGATCGACTCTCTTATGGACACTGCTGAATCTCTTCTCAACCCCTCCAGGTTTGCGTCCCCTTTGATCAGCATCCAGATCCAAATAGCACCAATTACTTGCCAGCCAGAGCAGCTAGTAATACAGGGCACCCTGGACACATCCTGCTTCTTCCTACCTGTGCTGATTCCCTTAACCTAGTTGGTGCCATCTTGGACACTGTAGGAGGTGCTTCTGCCACATTTTCTGCTTCTACAAGCAGCAGCCTATCTCCCACCAGCACTGATGTTGGGAGAGCTTCCTCTCCCAACATCAGAGACTGCCTACACAGAGAAAGCCACCTCCCCTTATCTACTAGCTACAGTCAAGCTAATGATGCTGTGCAGATTGCCGCATCATCTCATGTCCTTGCCATAGCTACTACCACAACATCAGACACTATCTCGGGCACAGTCAACTCCAATTGCACATCCATGGCTGCTACTGTACTCACCCCTTCATGAGAGCCTCGGGCTCTTCCACACGATGCCAGGAGAGGAGTGTCGGTGGCTTCTGCAACTGCTGCAGTGGCTGGTGCCACTGTGACCGGACTACTGTGTCTAAAAATGGCCGTTAAAACCCGGGCACACAGTGGACTGCACCGGCGCATCGAGGAAACCCCGTGCTGTAATTCTAGCTTCCAATAGTTTGACAGTTGTTCCTGATGTCTATGAGATGTTTGTGCATGTTCTGTACCCTGATTTCATTGTCTCAGTGGGTAGAGACCCAGTCACCCAGATGTGTTTTTTGGTTCTGGAAAACATGACCTCCCAGCAGTTGAAGCATGGATTGCTCTCGTAACGAGATGGGGGAGTCTCAAAGTCCTTTGGCCCCCACTCTGTAGGGAGGGCGGCCTTAATCTGCGATAGAGGTGTGTGCATTACAGGAAGGCCACTGTCAAGGGGAACGCCTTTGAAAGAGAAGCTTGCTGTCTTCCTCAAGGAGCGTTGACGCACTGGTGGCACTGATGTGTGAAGTCGTGATCCTAATCACAGCTCACAAAGCTGCTGCTCAAGCACGTGAATCTCAGTCATGTGTGGATTGGCATCTGTCTTCTCCGCATCCTCGACGTCATCTTACTCAAGGGGTACTTCTGTCTGGTTGAAACATAGGAAGTGGACTTTAGGACCAACGGTAAACCTCTAGTGCCTCCACCTTGTGTCTCCTCACAAACTCCTCAGCGCCCCTGCAACAGGTCATAGATGTCCTCAAGCGCATCGCGTGGGGCCTACTGATGTCAGCGCACCTCAACCTGCGCACGGCAAAGGTCATCGATTGCCAGCAATCTTGGGCTAATCTTGCCTCACTGGAGGGAACTGAAGGGTCTGCCGGCTCCTTTCCCTTGTCATCCCATGGTGCCATGCACCCTGCTAAGTATGGGTTGGAATTGAAATCCATCACCATGTCTCCATAGCTTGAAACGCTGGTAAAACAGGATGTCCCAGCCAAAAATTTGGCCAAGGCAATGATGACATCAACACTCCCTATGGTGATGTCAGTAGGGGTGTGCTGATGTCAACAGATGGAATTATGATGTCTGCAGGGCTGGAACCTCCTAACCCTCATCTGTAGTAGTCTTGTGTTTGATTCCTCCTTTTTCAAACGGTTTTTAGCAGCTTTGCATGGCACAAATAGGGAGATGACCTCGTCAACCCCTCTCATTGCAACGGCTGTGGCTTTTGCTACCACCTACTATAGCCGCGGCAGCTGTTGCACAGCTGCACACTTGCGCACTTGTGATTGCAACCGTGTCTCACAAGGCTACTATGCACAGCAGCACAGTCACACAGATACGTACTTGCTACAACTTCTGATTCTTCTGCTACTCTGGTTATGTAGTTGCTTGTGCTGCTTTTTCTCCTATGCTAGTGCGGTTGCCATTATGGCTGCCCTGTTGGTGCTCGTTACTCCACCACCACGTTGCTGCTACTCCGTTGTTTTTGTGGGTGTTTGTATCACTGTTATAGCTGCTACTAATCTGTTCCCTTGTTACTACCGTTACCACATGGCCACGCTGCCACGCTCTTGCTGTTGTTGCTCATGGTGTGATGTGCTACTGTGGCTGCCAGTGCTGCCTGGCTACTGTAGTAGCCTTGCTCTCATACTATTGCTTTTGTTGTGGAAGTTTCATTGACCCACGTTACTGTTGCCGGTGCCGCCATCCACTTGTTGCAGTGGTGTGGTGATTTCACTGCTACTAAAGTCACGACAGCGTCTCTGTTGCTGTTATCTGCTACCCCATGTCACCCGGACGTGGTGTAGCCTCCCATGATCATGGCTGCAATGGTAACTATCGGCTGCTGCTGGTGCTGCACCTTTGCTACGCACCTCAGCAAGAAGGGTCTCGCTCCTATGATACCAGGAGAAGATGCATGGAAGTTTCCTAGCTCAATTTTTGTCGGCGTGGAAACACAGTCTAGTCAGCTGACACACTAGCATGTACATCACGGTCAAGAACACCAAGGGGTTGGCTAGGAAAGACCCGTAGTGTCATAAGCTTCAATAGCTTCAATGTGCAAAAAAAGATGACAATTGACAAGGTCAAAGCACAAATACCTACTGTGCCGCACATTGGTGACGCACGCAACAATTTGCTTTAAAACCCTGTTCAAAACCATTGTTTTGGCAGTAACACAATGCATATGCATCCAAATCCAAAGTCTCAAGCTTGTTGCAATGAACGCACACATGTATGGGTCTTGCATTGAACAGTGGACACTGAATGCAATACTACAAACATCTGGTTCAAGGCGAATCCACTGAGAAAACTCTAAAGGTTGTCGAAAGAGGGCAGAGTGCCTGAGCAAGTCTAGAGAACATTGCATTTGTTGTGATTTGTGATGTTCCTCCTGACCTGTACATGTTACTATGACCACTCAGCCATGTCCATACATGTGCAGATCCCTGATGTGGACCCTGGTGGTACCTGTGCATCATCTGGTGGTGGACTACCACCTTGGAGCTAACCGACGACCATCCTAGAGCTCTGAACGTTGCTCGGGACCTCCTACAGTTTTTTCCTGCAGCAGGTAGGAGTTTATTGGTGGACTGGCCGTGGGCCTGATTTGCGTGCTTTTGCATTGTGTGTCCACCGCTTGATGTCGGATGCATGCATGTGACCAGTCTTAGCGTCCGGCTTGTGATTTTGCACGTCTAGGTTCAGACGGCGTAGCGTTTTGACATGTCTGCGCTGAGCTACGGCCAAAACAATGGTTTTGGGCCGGTTTTAGGACAGATCTTGTGCTGCCGCGTGCAACACCCGCTGTGCGCCGCGGCAGGTACTTATGCCATCGACCTGTCATTTGTCATTTCTCTCCGCAAACGCTATTGAAGCATTATGACACTTTGCCTTGTGTCTTCTAGCCAGTCCCTTGCCGTTGTGTGTACGACTTGTGACTGTTGTCATTGTCTAACCAGGCACTGACGCCTAGTCAGCAGCTGTGTCGCTAGGAAGCTTCTAGGCATCTTCTCAGCATTTGCTGTCCTGCAACAAGGGATGGGTGGATCAATACTAGACAGCTCTCTGGCGCCAACCAAGTGTTGTGATGTGAAAAGGAAAAGCTAGGCAACCGGTTGGGGCAGCAGCGTTGTTGATGCAGCGTGCGGGCTTCCACGCTCGTTGCTTAAGTCTACTGCCCCCTCAGTATGCTGCTCTAGAGTCTAAGTCTGGAAGCTCTGGGTTTATTACTCAGAAACGTGCGCGTCAGTGTTAGCACCAGAATGCAACTGAAAAGTGAAAGTGACTGATTAGGAATAAAGAATGAGCAACAATGGGAGACCCCTCCAAGTTCTAGCTACCCCCCAGCTCTGTAGATCTTGTTACTCAGCTAGCCAGCCAATCAGAAAATAGTCCTAGACCTATTCTCTGGCAGGCAGGGTTTTCCCGGTAAGCCTTGCCATATGGCCAACAGCCCAAAACCCGGGCGTCGTCCGTTTTGCCTGCAAACTGGACCATACCAAGATACCGACGTTGTGAATGTAGTCGTGCGGTCAGAATTAGCTAAAAAATAGCAACAAAGAGTTATGGCTGCCTGAACCCAGGCAGTGCCGACGATGGTCCATGATGCCGAACAGTGCCACGCAACACTAGACATGGACCCTAGGCAGAGCATGACGCTGCAGACGGAACGGTACAGTTCGATCCAGCGCCTGACGCATGCGGACAACATCTGCGGTGGCAGTGACCGCCGGCGGTACGACCGCCAAGGAGGCCTACCGATGGAGCTAAGCACGTTGCCGTGGAGAGGAGGCTCCAGCAAACTGCGATTAGGCTTCAGCGTGCGTCGGCTCCACCGGACAACACTCCAGTAGCGTTGAATCTCGTCGTCAGGCATCTGCACGCTGATGTACACAAGCCGGGAGGACACAACAGAGCACAATGAGGATGCACAAAAATCAACACTCCCCCATGACTCAAAGGCGTAGTGCACATGGGCGGGCAAAGACATAGTCAATACTGCGACTCCCCCAGAGCATGCAGAGATGCAAGCAAGGACATAGAGAGCAACTCACGGATGCACACCAACCGAACTGACAGCCTTCTTGAACGATTCACGCTTCAATGCCTTGGTCAAGAAGTCAGCCAGCTGCCGTGCTGTCTCAACCCACACAATGCTAACGCTGTTGTCATGCAAGAACAAACGCACATACTGATACTCAACGTTGATGTGCTTCGTGCACGTGTGATGCATGCCGTCATTGTCGGTGATGGTCATGGCATTCTCGTTGTCAAAATGCCACGTGATGGATGCGACACACTGACGTGGCTCACACAATAGACGAGGCAACCACACACTCTCACACGTGCCTGAGCCAAGAGCCACGTACTCAGCCTCAACACTGCTGCGTGCAGTGCACCCTTGCTGGCCACTGCGCCAGGACACAGCTATGCCACCGACCAGAAAAATCCAGCCTGTGCGACTCTTACCGTCTGGACTACCGGCCCAGTCACTGCCAGTGTAGCCCACCGCGACCACAGACAGCTGGCGGCGGAACATAAGACCTCGCCGAGGAGTCGAGACGACATAGTGCAATACTCAGATCATGGCCTCAAAGTGGAGGTGACGCGGCTCCTAAGAAAACTAAGCCAGGAGGTTGACGATGAACGCAATGTCTGGGCGCGTCGAAAATCGCCTGGAACATTAGTGACCCGATGACTCGCAGGTATGTGGTCACGTCAATCGGCTCCCCCACAACGGCTGGGTCACGACTCTTCAGCTTCACCTGGTTATCAGGGGACATGGGTGAAGATGCGCTTGGCATGAGGGTCAGGTCCTCGGCGAAGCGAGTGGATAGGGTCTGCACATAGGCAGCCTGGTGGACATGCAGAATGCCCTAGGAGCGATCATGCTCGAGCTCCATGCCCAGGAAGACTACGGCAGACCCGAGATCCTTCATCTGGTAGGAAGTGTGCAGCAGATTCTTGTCACGCTGGATGGCAGCCATGTCAGGCAATGCAATGAGGAGATTGTCAATGTAGACCAGGACAACGACGAGGGTCTGGCCTTGCGGGCTGACGAACAGTGCGGGGTCAGCGGTGCTGCACTTGAGGTCGCCGCGGAGGAGCGTGCTACTGATCTCCTTGTTCTAGTACAGAGGCAACTGCTTCAGGCCATAGACGGCCTTTCGCAGCCGCCAGACTCTCCCAGTGCCGTCGTCGAATCCTGGAGGCTGCACCATGTAGATCTCCTCACTCTCCAGTGAACCATGGAGGAAGGCGTTGCTCACGTCCATATGATGCAACTCCCACCCATCCTCGGCAACTAGGCTGAAGAGTGCCCGGCTCATGGAGAATCGGCCAACTAGGGCAAAGATCTGGTCGTAATCGACCCCGGAGATCTGAGAAAATACCTTGGCTGTGAGGCGGGCCTCGTACTTGTCCAAGGAACCGTCGGGCTTCCATGTGTGCCAAAAGACACACTTGGCACCGATGGCCTTCCGACCTGGAGGGAGGTCGATGAGATCATACACGTGGTGCTGTCGGATAGCAGTGAGCTCGTCAACGCATGCAACATCCCAATGTACGGCCTCCGGAGAGGCTCGAGCCTCGCGTAGGGTGGCTGGGTCCTCCAGACGTGCTATGTAGCGGACTGAGAGAGCGTGTGCATCTCGAGCTCTAGGTGGGATGCGTGCGAGTGCAGCCGTGACAGCATGGTGATACTCATGATGAAGCATGGAGTAGCCCATCGCAGAGCCAGGGTGAAGGTCTGCAATGATGGCTGCAGTGGTCAGGCCGAGGGCCTTGGTGCTAGGGTCCCACTCACGATTGTAGGAGTGGAAGAGACACGTGGAGCGACAGGGGGCCGAGAAACCACTGGGAAAGGTGTTGCGGTCTATGCGCTCACTAACGGTCTGGGTCGGAGGCTACCACCTGGGCCACGTGTGTAGCCCGGCAAGGGAGGAGATGGCATTCAGGCTGATGGGTTGACGGAGGCGAACGGGGTTGCTAGCCTAGATGGACCAGCAGATGCGATTGGTGCTGCTGGCCCGGAGGGGCCAGCGGACGCGACTGGGGCCGCCGTCCCAGAGGGGCCGGCGAGCGCGACTGGGTCGTCAGGTCTAGAGGAACCAATGGACGCAACTGGGGCAGCTGGCCCGGAGAGAGCAGTGGACACAACTGGGGCGATTGGCTAGGAGAGACCAGTGGACACGACTGGGGCGGCTGGCCTGGAGGGACCAGTGGACGCGAGTGGGGCGGCTGGCCCGGAGGGGTCAGTGGACACGACTAGGATGGCTGGCCCGGAGGGACCAGTGGACGCGACTAGGGCGGCTGGACCGGAGGGACCAGTGGACACGACTGGGACGGCTGGCTCGGAGGGACCAGTGGATGCGACTAGGGCGGCTGGCCCGGAAGGACCAGTGGACACGGCTGGGGCGGCTGACCCGAAGAGATTAGTGGACGCGACCGGGGCGGCTGGCTCGGAGGGGCCAGCGGGCGCGACTGGGGCTGCTGGCTTGGAGGGGCCAGTGAGTGCAAAAGGGGCTGTTGGCTCGGAGGGCCGAAGTGATGTGCCATTCAGAAGCGGCAGGACGGAGGATGGACTCACCACTCCCCCACGCGACGGGAGGGACACTGACGAGCCGGAGCGAACGAGATCTCGCGGAAACAGCTCCTCAAAGAAGAGGGCATCGCGGGACTCGACAATGTAGTGTTGATAGGGATCCCAGAGGCGCCAAGCCTTGGACTGAGGAGAGACACCGAGAAAGGTGCAAGGACGCCCGCGGGGGGCAAGCTTGTCGTCCTGCTGCGGGGCAGGCAGCCACACTATGGCTACGCAGTCCCAGACCCGAGCGGGGCGGAGGTCAGCTCGTTGACCCCACCAGTGCTGGTATGGCGTAGAATACTAGGGAAGGGGTCCGAGGGGAATCCGGTTCCAAACCCATGTCATGTAGGCCATGGCTTCAGAATAGAAGCCATCAGAGAGGCCAGACGCAACCCGCATGGTGCGGACGGCGTCAGCCATGGTACGGTTCCACCATTCGGAGACGTCGTTCTGGGCAGGCATGTAGGGCACAGGCATCTCGTGGTGGATACCGCGGGAGGCGAGAAAAACCGTGATCTTGCTCATGTACTCACCATCGCGATCGGAGCAAGACGACAAAGAGATTGACCACACTCGCGCTCCGCACGGACAAGCCAGTCCTGAATGGCATGAGCGACATCGCTCTTCTGCCGAAGGCAAAAAACCTAGCGGTAGCCAGAGTAGTCTTCCGTGAGGCTGAGGACATAGCGGCCGTGCTCTCCGAAAAACTCGGTAGGGAGAGGACCCATGACATCGGAATGGACTAGGTCTAGAGGGGCGGATGCATGGGAGGAGGACAGAGGGTACGTGGACCGGTGCATCTTGCCCTGAGCGCAATCAATGCACTTTGTGAGGCACAGGAGAGGGAAAGTCTCCTGGTCAACGCCCTTGGCCGGCTAGGTGCAGTACATGCTATCTACAATAGCAGAGTGGATGTGGCAAAGACGGCAGTGCAAGAGACGGGTGTGCTATGGAGAGAGCGTACTGGTGACGAACAAATGGCCTGTGGTGGCCGACGAGGAGGGGAAAGAAAGAGAGGAGGACAGACGAGGTACATGCCACAGGTTGCCACGGGCGGTGGCGCGCAAGACAACAAGACCGGACGGACGCAACGACACAGTGCCAACACCACGCGAGTGCAAAACGTCCGTGCTCATGCGGTCAAGGGTAGAAACGCACAGAAGGCTGAGCTCAAGACCTGGGACGAAGAGGACATCGGTCAAGAAGATATCACCGGCAGGACCACGGAAACGAACAACGCCGACACCGTCGACAGGTAACACCTGTCGGGAGCTCGTCCGGACCCCGGATACATCGCCAATAGGACCGAGCATACTAAAGGCCTCGCGAGAGGCCGTCATGTGATGCGTGGCTACGGAGTCGATGATCCACGTCTTGGCACGGTCCTGGACCGGTGTTGCCAGATCATTGACAGTCACATGGCAGCAAGCGAGAGACGCAAACGCGGTGGAAGGGGGCGCAAACCGAGACTACCAATCATCAAGCCACGCAACATCATCACGAAGGGGGGGCAGAGGAGATCGCAGAAGATGGCGAGACAGACGAGGAAGTAGGACACGACCGAAGCTCAAGCTCAGTCATGCAAGGCAATGGGGACGAGCAGGAGGTGACGCAACTCGCACTTCCCTGGGGGGGAGGGCGAGGCAGGCTGAGCTGAAGCGCAATGAAGTGCTCCAGCTGACACTCGCGCGTGGACGGCCCGGGAGTGTAGACTGAGTGCAGAGTGATGGCGCCTCAACCCGGATCGAAGGAGGACTGCCCGGGTGAAGGGAACGGGGGCGCCGACAGCTGCAGATGATACTGGTGAGGAGCTGGCATCGACGAGACCAGTGTCTCGGTCGGAGGAGTGGAGCTGCTAGACGGGGTCAGCGGGTTAGGGGCGGTGACAGCTACGGCGGCGGAGGCGAGACGGCGCTCCCGCTGGCGACGCATGGTGGCAATGACGCGCGCCTCGTCCGTTGGCAGCGGGCACGTCTACCACCTGTGCCCTGGCTGGCCACAGTTGTGGCAGACCGAGCCACTACTGGACCCAATTGACTGCTGCTACTACTACTGCTGTTGACCCTTGCCCTTCTTGTCCCAGCGCTTCTTCTTCCCCAGCGATGAGGAGTTGGTGGAGGTAGCGGTTGCGAGGGAAGTGACGGCAAGGGAGGCAAGGGCCTCTATGCGCTGGAGACGTGACTTTAGGTGAGCTTCCTCAACCCTAAGGAAGAGCTCACATGCCTAGGGCATGAGGGTGCCCTGGGCCGCCATGGTGGAGAGGACGTCCTAGGAGTTGTGGACGAAGACATCCGCGTACGCACCGGTGGCATCGCACTTGACGGTGAGGAGCGCAGCCAGAGGGGGTGGAGCAGAGGTGCCTAGGCGACGGAGGATGTCCTCAGCCCGCTGCCAGTATGTGGTGACTGTCTCTGTCTTCCCCATGTGCAGGGAGTTGAACTCCTACAGCATTCGGCTAGTCTCAATGTCGCTAGACAGGCGATGGGGACGCGTGAGGACGTGCCATGCGACTGTAGGGTCTGGGATGCCGCTAGTGGTAAAGTCGCCGCGAAAAGGCTCGAGGGCCAGGCGGGAAGCCGGAGGAGCGAAGGGGACAAGGGCGCGTACGGCGCGACCGGCGTCATACAGCTGGTCGGCATGGGTGGAGTCGTATGGAAGGGTGTAGTATGCTCACAGACCCTTACCCTACACCGAGATGCGAAAGCTGAGCTCCCGAATCCGGAACTGCTCGCCGACCTGAAGCGGCGGGAGCGGCGTCTCAAAGTCCTTTTGCCTGCGGCCGGTGCCCACAATGGGGCCAAGGACGGCAGTTACTGTTTGCCACTGGCGCTGAGTCTTCTGCTGCGCCAGATAATGCGTGGCAGGAGGCACAGCGGGGCTTGGGTGCTCGGGAGGAAAAGACAGCAGAGGGGCACTGGTGGCAGTCTGTGAAGCCAGTGGCTACAGTGCTGCAAGCTACTGCGTCAGGGCGGCGAGCTGTTGCTGAATGGCAGTAAGGGGGTCAGAGGTGCCGGCGACAAGGCCTGTGGGTTGCTGCTCCTGTTGCTGCTACTGCTGCTGCTGCTCCTGCTGCTATTGTTGCTAGTGCTACTGCTGCTGTTGCTGCTACCACTGTAACTCTTGCTGTTGCTACTATTGTAGCTGCTGTTCCTACTATTGCAGCTGCTGCTGCTACTATTCATGCTACTGCTATTGTTGTTGTTGCTAGTGCTGTTGTAGCTGTTGCAGCTACTACAAGAAGAGGGGGGGTACCCCCCTGGATGTCCCCCCAACAGAGGAGGACCCCTCCCCACTGGGGCTATTAGCCATGGGTTTTGGTCCCGTTGTTTTTCTTTTGTTTTTTTTTTTCGCTGCTGATGTCAGTAGTGACGTCAGCTTAGGACGGCTGGCGTCAGTAGCTGCTACCGCATTATCTGCTGCTGCTGCTGCTGCTATAGAGTATCTTTCTCCCCTTCCCCCATTTTTCTGTTTGTTGATGATGTCAGTAGTGACGTCAGCGGCTCGATGCTGACGTCAGTAGCGGCCGTTGTTGGGGCCGCTGTTGCACAACTGCAATAGTTGCTGTTGTTGATGCCGCCGATGCTGCTGTTGCTACCGCTACCGTTGCTTGTCGGTGCTGCTCCTGCTGTTGTTCTTGCTGCTGCTACGACTGGTACTACTACTGCTCCTGTTGTTGTAGCTGCTATTGTAACAACTAATGCTGCAGCTACTGTTGCACTAGCTACTACTGCTACTGTTGCGGCTGTTGCGGCAACAACTGCTATTGCTACTACTACTGCTACTGCTGCTGCAACTGCTATTGTAGTTCCTGCTCTTGTTGCTGCACTTGCTACATTCTGCTGTGACTGCTGCAACTGGCTACTGCTGCTGCTGCTCGCTGCCGCTACTGCTGCTGCTGCAGGCTGCGAGCTACTATTGCTGTTGTGGGCTACTGCTACTGTTGCGAGCTGCTGCGAGCTCCTGTTGTTGCTGGCTGCTGCTACTATTGCAAGCTATTGCAAGCTGCTGCTGCTACCGGTTGCTCATGCTGCACACAGTTGCTACTGTCTACTGCTGCCACTGCTCGCTGCTGTTGCCTGCCGCTGCTGCTATGTAGGCTGCTACTACTGCTCGCTGGTGCAAGTCACTCCATCTGGGTGAGGTTGCCACATGCTTCGTCGCCCGCAAGTGTCCGACGCGACCTGCGGCTCAACTCCTCGCATCACGCGTGGGGGTCAGTGCTGCCGGAAGAAATCCAGCAACATTTCCCCTGGCCCAGTGGTCGTGGGAAAAACTCTGACACCGCCACAAGGCAGGTCAATGTCGCCGGAAGAAATCCGATAGCATTTCCCCTGCGCTAGCGCGTATGGGGGTCCGCCGGTGTTGTCTGGCACCTGTACGCCAGTCTTCTGTTGCTGCTCCTGCGCTCTGGCTCTGATACCGAAAAGGAAAAGCTGGGTAGCAGGTTGGGGCAGCAGCGTTGCTGATGCAGCGTGCGGGCTTCCACGCTCGTTGCTTAAGTATGCTCCCCCCTTAGTATGCTGCTCTAGAGTCTAAGTCTGGATGCTCTGGGTTTGTTACTCAGAAATGCGCGCGCCAGTGTTAGCGCCAAGAAAGCAGCTGAAAACTGAGAGTGACTGATTAGGAATAAAGAATGAGCAATAATGGGAGACCCCTCCAAGTTCTATCTCCCCACCAGCTCTGTAGAACTTGTTTCTCATTTAACCAGCCAATCAGAAAATAGTCCTAGACCTATTTTCTGGCAAGCAGGGTTTTCTCGATGAGCCCTACCAGACGGTCGACAACCCAAAACCCGGGCGTCGTCCGTTTCGCCTAAAACTTGGACCATACCAAAAACCCGACGCTGCAAACGCAATAGTGCGATCAAAACTAGCTAGAAAATCAACATCAAGGAGTTATGGCTGCCTGAACCCAGGCAGTGCCTACTATGGTCCGTGATGCCAAACAGTGCCACGCAAACACAAGACGCAGACCCTAGGCAGAGCATGACACTACAAACGCAATGATATAGTGAGATCCAGCGCCTGGCCGGTCCGACCGTAGAGGAGGCCTGCCGATGGGCCGCCGGCGACCCGACCGCAGAGGAGGCCTGCCGGATCTGCGGTGGCAGTGACCGCCGGTGGCCCGACCGCAGAGGAGGCCTGCCGATGGAGCTAGGCACGTCGCCGTGGAGAAGAGGCTCCAGCGAACTGTGAGTAAGCTTCAACGTACGTTAGCTCCACCGGACTACACTCGAGCAGCGTCGAATCTCGCCGTCAATCATCTGCACGCCGATGTACACAAGCCAGGAGGACACAACAGAGCACAATGAGGATGCGCGACAACCAACAATGTGAGCCATCCCTGTCTGTCGGTAGAGCTTGGGGGGACATCTCGGACATGTCCATGCTCGTGGAGATCCTTGATGTGGACCCAGCCGGCGTCAGAGCACCGACGAGTGGTGATCCCACCCACCAGCAGCCCCCACACAACTGGTACAACATCCCCAATGCTTGCGAGGGTGCTATACAGTTTTTGTGATGTCACTAGGCTGTTCTGAGTGGGCAGGCTCTTGAGTTTGGTTTGCATGTTTTGCATTGTGCATCCTCTAGCTGGTGCTCGAACTATACATATGACAGATTTTAGCATGAGGATCAAGATTATGCATTTTCATGTTCAGACAGTGTTGTGTTTGGATGCCTATGCACAGAGTTCTGTCCAAAACAGTGGTTTTGGGCCGGTTTTAGGACAAACTGTCACCATTATGTGTGTCACCCGCCGTGCAAAGCGACAGGTGTTTGTGTTGTGTACTTGTCAGTTGTCATTTCTCTTTACATTACTGAGCTATTGGATCGCATGAGACTTTCCGTGTCTCACCCTAACCCTTGTTGTTTATGAAAGACAGCTCCTAGCACTGCTGTCGCTAGCGTGGCAGTACAAGCCAGCTAGCTAACTCACTAGCACACACAGGTGGAGGTGAGAACAGCAAGGGGTTGGCTAGGGACACAAACACAAGTGTCAGAAGCTGCAAATGTTGAAATATGCAGAGAGGAATGACAACTGAGGTCTGGCCAACCTAAATAGTACCACGGACCTAGTGGATGCACACACACACACGGCGCACAACGGCGCTATTTTTCTAGCAGGACAAAGCAGTGACAAAAACACAGTTTTGGTCACAATTCCTTGCAGACACGTCAGAACGACGAGCCGTCTGAACCAGAACGGCCACGTCGACGAGATCTACGTCTTGATAGGCTGCACGCCTACGTGCTTTGATACAGCACGAGTCTACAAAATACGAAAGTCTTCTGGGTGCCCGTTGCCACCGGCTGCCAGCCTGCCGCCGCCGTCGCCAGTCTCAGGGATCTGCTTGTGAATGGACATGAGCCGAGGGGTCACCGTAATCTATGTACGACACACACAACAACACTCCCCCATGACCGGAGGGCGAAACACGTCCATGCACATGCACACACTGACGCTGTACAGAGCAGGAAACGCACAGCCGCTGCAAGCAGTAGGCACAGCACATACAGGGTGGCACATGAGGAATCAACCTACAACAGGGGTGGGGCAGAGTCCAACGGAACGAGTGGCCGCATGAAACTTCGAACGACCCAGAGCCTTGGTCAAAAAATCCGCGCACTGCCTGTCAGTGCTCACGTGGATGACTCGGATCTCACCACGATCAACCAGAACCGCCATGCCTTTGACCGCGAGGCGACGCCAACGAAGGCGCAGAGGCGGCCCCGCAGAGAGAGCTTGCTCCCCTGCTGCTCCGGCGTGAACCATACGCAGGCAAGGGAGCCCCAGACACGGGCGAGGCGCAGGTCCGCTCGACGCCCATACCACAACTCGTAGGGCGTGCGGTGACCTGGGAGGGGACCGTGGGGAATGCGATTCCACACCCAGGTCATGTATGCCATGCCCTCAAAGGCAAAGGCCTCAGGCATGGCACTGTCGGCGCGCATGGCGCGGACCGCATCCTCCATGGTGCGGTTCCAGCGCTCGGAGACACCATTCTGCTGGGGGGTGGCGGGAGCAGAGAGGTTGTGAAAGACACCGAGCTCGGTGAAGGAGCGTGCCATGTCACCGAGGTACTCGCCGCCACGGTCCGAGCGAAAGGTCTGAAGGCGGTGGAGAGACTGGCGTTCGGCCATGACCAGCCAGACGCGGACCGCAATGGCTGCATCGCTCTTCTGACGCAGGCTGTAGACCCAGCGCATGCGCGTGAAGTCATCAGTCAACGTCAGGACGTAGCGACCGCGGTCTTCTTGAAACTCGACAGGGAGCGGACCCATGAGGTCAGAGTGGACAAGCTCCACGGGCCGACGAGCCCTGGAGAAAGACGCAGGATAAGTAGACCGGTGCATCTTTCCCTCAGCACGGGCCAGACATTCGGTCGTGGGCGGCGCCTCGAAGGACGCTGCATCAAGACCAAGAGCAGGCTGAGTGCGGATCAGCCTATCGACAGCCCCCAGGTTCACATGAAAGAGACGTCGATGCAGGAGGCGGTGGTGTTCGGGGGACAGAGCACCAGCGACGAAAACACGGGCAGCGGAAGAGGGAGGCAAAGGGGGTGCACTCGCAGAGCACCCAGCAATGTGATACAGATCATCGACGACCGTCCCACTGAGGACGGTCTCCTCGGTGTCGCACAAAGATGCGAGCATCGGCAGCCGTGTGCGTGACACCGAGGCCCATCTTGGTGCAAGCACGGACGGACAGTAGGCTGAGTTCCAGATCAGGGACAAAAAGGACGTCGGAGATGTATACGGGACCAGCTGGCCCGGTGAACTGCACAACCCCAACACCCTGGACAGGGACCTCATGGCCAGCTGCAGTGCGAACAGAGCAAACAGCGCCAATGGGATGCAAGACGACAAAGGCGTCACGACGACACGTCATGTGATGGGTGGCACCAGAGTTCACGACCCATGTGGCATCTGTGACCCGTGTACAAGGGGCAACGTGGCACTCGGCGACGGAACGAGGCGCGGCAGCAGGCCGCTCGGCAGGCGACGCGGCAAGACGAGCAACGGAGCGGACATGATACGCATGCAACCAAGACGTGTCATCGGGTCCGTCACACGCACACGGCTGGGCATGGGGACCACCACAGACATCATCACGCAACGACACAGACAGTCCACAGGCAGTAGGACCCCTCGACTCAGTCAACTCACTTGCACCTCCCTGAGATGAGCGCAGGGCGAGAAGCTGGTGAAGCTCGGCGATCGTCCAGTCGCGCTCGGCGAGCGCCTGGTTGCGAGGATCGGCGGAGGAGCCTGCTGTGGCGGCGGACTCCTCTGGGACGGCTGCGGTA
>SZWC01004612.1:145918-159995 GCA_023375785.1 Penium margaritaceum
TAAATGAGGAAGAGTCTGGGCGATTCGCGTAGATCAAAAGTACTGTTCAACAAGAAGTCCATTGCACTCCACTTTTCTAACACAATTCCTATGTGACCATTGCACCCTTTTATAGTGCAAAGGCGATCCGTTTTAGGAGACCCCATCTAGCATTGTGAGCCGCTTGAGCCAAACTTACCAAACAGACCGGATTTTTTACACATTAACACCCTAGAAATTTTTTGATGCCCAGTTCCCACTAGTGCTAATTGACATTATAGGTGGAGAACATGAAGACATTTGGCAAGTTTGAAATGTTTGCATTGGTGATTCTACTTTTGCAACATTCGGGTAAGATATGGTACTCGATATTCGATGGGAGTGCAAAACAAATAAAATTCTATGATGTAACTTATTCCCATGTATGGTTGTTTGAGTTAGATTCACACATCATTGCTAAGAGTTCCATTCACTTAGGGTTGTCCAAGGAGTTGTGGGTAAAACATGGTGTTGTACATAAGCTAGGAGTAAAAAATTGGGGGAAAATGCATAGTATATTAATGTTTCTTTAAGGCTATTCGAAGTAATGTACGGCTACTGGTTCTACCAACTCCACCTGCATGTTTATGGGTTCACATACCCACTCCAAAACATGTAGTAATACAACCATCAAAACCATATTCTACTAGTGTTTTTTTAAGGCTACTAGATTTCATTTGTGGCTTTGCTGTTTGTTTTTCATTTTCCCTCATTCTACCCACTCTATCAGATGAATGATCAGTGCGCGTATCCATTCTAGAGCATGAATTTATGCATCCTCTAGGGTTTTAACATGAAAGAAGAAAACAATCTGTTAGGGTTTGCCTTATGCCATAAGAAGGAATCTATGGCTTCTTTATTATGGCCACTCATTCTCTCGGATCCACCAAAACAGTTATGGGTGCGCATACCCACTCCAAAGCAAGTACTTTTGCAAAAATTGGTTTGAGAGTGTGTGCTCTCTGGAGATTAAGCTTTAGTCTGTGGAGAGCATAGTTGTTGCAGAAAGATAGAGTTAGAGAAGTCGAAAAGCCAGAGTTGGATAATACAGGTTGATTACAATGATCAGAGTACAAGGTGTTCATGTTATTCGGCCGTTCTATCTTGGCCCTTACCTACCACTATCCTAGCTTGCTGTAGCAAGCTACTTGCTCCTTGACCTAATGCTCTGCTTGTACCTGAACTTGGTGCTCTACTTGCATCTAATGCCTAGTGCGAGAACGATAGGGCCGTCCGTCGTTGAGATCGACGGTCTGTCCTCTCTCTCGATGAGCCGATGCGTGCGTTGCACATCATCGTGTAAGCTTCCCGACGGTGTGTGTGGTTGTGTTGCGCACGACACCAAAAGTACCATTGTCGCAGTTGACCGCATCCCGTGTCGGAGGTCAACGTCGAGACACCCCCTTGGCCGGTAGCGTAATTGGTATGGTACTCGTCAAGAGAATAAAAGACACCCTCACGTGGTGTGTCCGGAATTCTGCACGAAGGTGCGAGAGAAACACGCCCTTGGCATGTGGAGCTTTCTCACTCGCTCCTCGCGTCCTCGCATCCTCCCATCCTCGCATCCGGGCATCTGCAAGCTGTCGGGCTTGAGCCGAACCTCCTGTTGAATTCCACCCAGAGTATTTGGAAAATGCAAAAATTCCCTGATTGCCCCCAAAAACCAAGTGAGACCCTATGTAGGCCAGAAAAATAGGGGCACTTTATTACATTCACCCCCCCCCCCGTCGGAGGCTCGACGTCCTGGCGTGCCTGAGATACTCCTTGGGAACAGTGTTCATATCGTCGACATTGAATTTGGCCAATGGCTCCCATGAGTTGTGCTCAGCTGGGTACCCCTTCCAGTACACCGGAAACTCACACTAACGTCCCCTCTAACGGTCCGCAAGAATCTTCTCCACCTCAAACTCCACACTTTTTTTCAATCTCGACAGTAGGAGGTGGTGCTGTCCCACGGCCCTGGAAGAAGGTATTGGGGTCTCGATAGGCACAAAGCAGGGAGATTTCCAACACTGAATGGATGGCGTCGTGAGCTCGTAGCTCCAGGTTGTGAGAGACAATGGATCGCTCCTCTAGAATGCGGAATGGACCCACTCATCGTGGCTTCAACTTGGGACTCTACACTCCCATCAGTTGTAGGTTAGCAGAGTTCAACATCACTTGATCTCCCACTTGGAACTCCTCTACAAAGCGATGCTTATCAGCCTACCACTTTTGTTGCTTCTGTGCCTTCAACAGTCGTTGTAGAACCAAGTCCCAAGTGGAGGCAAATCCATTAGCAATCCGCTACACAACCAGAAGAGATGTTGTCGCGGCAAGGGCGGTTGGGTTTAGTGGCTAGTGACCATAGACCACCTATAATGGCGACTTCCCATTTGATGCTGACACCGCTAAGTTGTAAGCAAACTCTTCTACTACGAGCTTCCCCTCCCAACCCTCTCCATCTAGTGGGACCATGCTTTGTAGGATTTACTCCGATGTTTGGTTTGTGTGATTTGTTTCTCTACCGCTCTATGGGTGGTATGTTGTGGTCAATTGCACCCTCGTGCCCAGCTTTCCCATGAGATCTCTCCAAAATTACGAAGCATGGATCGCAATCGGAGACCACCAACATCGGCACTCCATGCAGCTTGATAACATTATTGAGGAGGAGTTGAGCTATCCCAGCAGTTGTGATGCTAACAGGACATGCGATGAAGTGTGCCATGTTAGAGAACCCGTCCACCACGGCCAATACTGTGTTGTTGCACTACTATGTCACAGGCAACCCGCTAATGAAGTCAAGTGAGATGTCCATCCATGGCCTTTCAGGTATAAGTAATGGTTGTAGCTCCCCTGGTGGCTTGTTCCTCCGCGCCTTGATGCGTTGGCACACATCGTAGCTACTCACCAACCTCTTGCAATCGGTTGCCATTCACAACCACCAACAGTGATGGTCTAAGGTTTTGAGCGTCTTGTGGAAGCCAAAGTGACTCGAGCAATGGGTGTCAGGCACCTCCTTAACCAACAACTCCTTTAATGGCGTATAGTTCTGCACGACAACCCTCTACTCTTGCCCTCTTTTCCACTACAATTCATCCCACGTGACGTCTTTCAACGCACCACCTATGAAGTTACCATCCACGCCATAGCTGTGTTTTAACATGGTATGCATGACTGGAGATCCCATGAGCACTGAGATGGTGTTGAGGCTCAAGTACGGTCTCCTTGATAGAAGATCTGCTGGGTTAACCTTCCAAGGCTTGTACTAGATCTCGTACTCAAAACATCCTTCCTATAACTCCATTTGACAAGTTTGTCAATAATTGAGATTTGGCTACATCTTCATGTACTTCAGGGTATAATGATTTGCGAAGACCACGCAGCGCCATGACTTGAGGTAGCACCTTTAATCCTTGAATGCATGGATCACTACTAGTGTTTCCTTCTCATTGATTCCATACTTTAGCTTTGCACCACGTAGCTTACACGATGCATACACAATCGATTGCGGCCCCTTTTCATGATGTTACATCAGCGTTGCCCCAATGGTATAGTCGCTTGCGACCATTGCCATGACATACTCCTTGGATGAATCCACATGCACCAAGACCAGAGCGTTACACATTGCAACCTTGAGCTCCTCAAAGCTCCTCTGTTCCTTTTCCCATTCCTACAAGTGATCTTTGTGTAGCAATTGGGTCATTGGTGTAACCTTCTCTGCGTACCCTTGGATTAATTCCTGGTTGTAGTTGGCAAACCCTAGGAAGACCTTGATGTCACGCACGCACTTTGGTGTCGGTCACTGCTTCACTGCTTCCACCTTCTTAGGGTCCATGCGGAGACCCTTGCCACTCACGATGTACCAAAGAAACTCCACCTCCCTCTTCTCAAACTCAAACTTTTGGAACTTTGCAAACAACTTCTCTTTCGGAAGAATATCCGGAACCTACCAAAGGTGTTGCTTGTGCACTTCCGGAGTTCAGGAGTAGATGAGGATATCTTCAAGGAACATCGCCACAAATTGGTCTAAATGAAGGTAAAAGATCATGTTCCTGAGGCTCATGAACGTTACAGGAGCGTTGGTAAATCCAAATGGCATCATGGGGTACAAAAACTAGTCATACCGCATCCAAAATGTCATCTTTTTCACATCCTACTCTGCAATCCGGATTCGGTGGTATCCCAAGCGCAAGTCAATATTGTTCAAGTACTACGCTCTTCTTAGGTGGTCAAAAAACTCCTCAACCCTTGGCAATGGGTACCAGTTCTTAAATTTTACGGCGTTCGGTGCGCGATAATCCACAAACATCCACATCTCCCTTGTATTCTTCTTCACAAAGAGGACAGGTGCAGCATAGGGTGACACTGGCGGCCTGATGAACCTCTGCTTTGTCAGCTCCTCCCATGCTTCTTTAGTTCACCAAGCTCATTATCGCTCATGCGATATGCAGCTCGCATCGTTGGAGTTTTTTTAGGAACACACTCAATTCTGTGGTTGATGTCCCTTTTTGGTGGTAATCCCTTTGGCAGCTCACCAGGAAACACGTCACTATAGCTTTCCAACGCTCTCTTGACGCCTTCCGACAACCCCATCATAGGTGCTTTCTGCTACTCTACTTCTTGTTTCTTTGCCTATGCAACAAATACTTTGACCTCTTCATTTGCTTACCTCTACCAAACTCACAAGAGGTACACTTGATTCCCCTTGTACTAACAACACTTTAGCTACACGTAACTCAACTATGGTACCTTGCATGCCTTAGAGTCCCTCTCCACTGCCTTCAACAAAAAAACAATATGACATCCACATTTCTTCACTTTCACGAGGCTGCGCACCCAAGCCAAAGTAGGATTCCACCAATGCAACCAATCACGCTCCAAAATGGTGTCATAGGTATCCACCAGACACATGCAAAACTTCACCGCGCACGATTGCTTGCGTAAACAGACCCTGAAAAGCTTCAAGGGCAATCCGCACTCCAGCTCCCTTTGCACCAACTTGACTTTTGTTGGTTTCCCACGTAACCGTGCAAGCCTCAACCTTCCCGCAAGCTCGTCGCTGAAGAATGAGTGCGACACGCCACAATCCAACAATGCTTTAATCTTTACGCAAGTCTGGCGCCCCTCACCATCCGCAGAGCTTCATTCAGGTGACAAAGTTTCATCTTTCAGGAAGATTCGTGATACGCTCTCACATCATTTGTTCCCCAACAGTACACTCAACAGCTCCCTAGTTGTCAAAGGACTTTCTGGGCTCGTTTTTGCTGATGCTGACAAAGCTTTCCCAGTAGTTGGTCGTCTACCACTCATTGTTGGTTGCTGTTTCCCCGCCATGTCTTCTTTTAGTCCTTGTGGTGCCCAGGCTTTCCGGAGATCTAATAGTTTCCACCATGCAGCATGCTCTGTTGCTCGCCTCCATACACTACGTCTCTGTCCATGCGGTCAGTTTGTTGTTACTGTGTTTGACGCTGAAAACTATCCTACTTCTCACGAAAACCCCCTAAATGGTAGCATAGCGCGTCAACGTGATCAGTAGTGGCTACCATCACGTGGAACTTCGTGATGCCACTTAAATCTAGTTTGCGCTGAATTTCAGCCTTCAAGTCTTCATGGTACTTGTCTTCCATCTGTAGCCCGCTCATGTTCGTAATCTCGGAGCAGAACGCAGAGAAACGACGTGTGTACTCCTAGTCCAAGTTGATTCCCTTCAGTTCCTTTAGCTTGTTGCGTGCAACCATGGAGGTGTTTGCGATATCGAACCAATCTCTGATGGCTTGCTCAAATTGCTCCCATGTCATTGGCACGCGTGCTTCCGCTTTCCCCGCGCTTGGCTGCCACAACACGGCATATTGCATAGTTGTGTTCCCACCTCCACCTTGAGTGGCCGGCACATTCAGTAGCCTCCAGCATTCTAATGCTACTCCGTATTGTAGTGTCACCGCAAATGACACGCGCACGGCATCGTCCATCGAAAGGTGACCTAGAGCCTCAAAGTAGCTGTTCATTGCAAACAACCATGTTTGTACGGTCACACCCTTGATTGAGGGATTGGACGATTCCAGATCCTTTGACTTTAGTCTTGGTGGACTCCTTCACCGAGCCCCGAACCTGTCCAACATCAGTTCCATCTGGAAGGTTAGCCATCTACCAACAAGGTTGCTCATTCTCAAGGTTGAGGGCTCCTAGCTACTCACAAATTTGCTACAATGCCTACTCCATGACTCTAAATGAGTGTTGGGCGTATGAGATTCTATGAAAAACATTTGTAGTGTTTTGGCAGTAATGAAAAATGTTTGGTAGCAAGTCCAAAGTCCGAGGAGAAAACATGACGTCTTCAAAGTGCATATGAGTCACCCATCGTCTCTTGCGCGTGCACGGTAGGCCATGTGGATGCTCTAAACGTTTATCACATTTTCCACAGGTTGGCTCCTACGTTGGCTTTGAAGTTTGGTCCAACAATCTCCCTCTCATTCAGCCTCAACGTCGTTCGGCGTTGTCCGTACCTTCAGTCCTTGAAGTTTAGCGAGCTCCAGTGGCGCTTCCGCCCAATGCGTGGCTGTAGCTTTGATACGATATGTGTAAGTGTGTGCTCTCTGGAGATGAAGCTTTAATGTGTGGGGAGCACATTCGTAGCGGAAAGATAGACTTGGAGAAGTCTAGAAGCCAGAGCAGGATAATTCAGGTTGATTGATATGAGTAGAGTATAAGGTATTCATGCTATTTGGCCAGCGTGTCTTGGCCCTTACCTACTCCTATCCTAGCTTCCTGTAACAAGCTACTTGCTCTTGGGCCTAGTGCTCTTCTTGCACCTGAAATTTGTGCTCTACTTGCACCTAATTCCTAGTGCAAGAACTACTGGGTCGTCCGTTGTCGAGATCGATGGTCTATCCTCTCTCTCGGTGAGCTGCTACGTGCGTCGCATGTCACCGCGTAAGCTTCCCGGCGGTGAGTGCGGTTGTGTTGTTGCACACGCCACCGGAAGTACCGGTGTCGCGGTTGGCCGCATCCCGTGTCGAAGGTCCGCCATTGCGACACCCCCTCGGTGGGTTGCGTAACTAGTACGCTACTCTACAAGAGAAGAAAAGCCGCCCTCGCGTGGCGTGCTTGGAACGCTATGCGAAGGTGCAAGCAAAACACGTCCTTAGAGTGTGGAGCTTGCTCGCTTGCTCCTTGCATCACCGTGTCCTCCCATCCATGCATCCTTGCTTGCTCGCATCCGCGAGCCGCCGGGGTTGAGCCGAACCTCCTGATGAATGCCGCCCAAAATATGCCTCCAATTGCCCTTCATTTCACCAAGCCCACCAAAAGAATCATGAGTGTGCAAATCCAATTCATAGCAAGTATTTATGTAACCTTTGGCATTTTAATCCAAAAAACAGTTGTCTATTGAGGTTTTCCCAAGGTTATTGGAAATGATTTAACACTTGTTGATTTGTTGCCTTTTTTCCTTGATTACATTCACTTCACCACAATAATCACGTATGCATATTGATATGCTAGCGGAAGTGAAGAGCTTCATAGTTGGAAATGAAGCTTGTCACTTTTCAGAAGATTGGGGTTAGTTGGGTGTTTTTGAGAAGCGAAAAGTATACTTTGTTGCTATAAGTGTCGAAACTCGAAAATGTATATACAAATGGTGAGAGCGAGAGAATGAGGCTCGGTCAAGGCGTTTTGGGTTTTAGGCGGTTTGCATGATGTGATGCAACGTTCTGATTTGTGGACTCGAGAAGTTCCTCGGTGGTTCGACGGGGGACTTTGAGATTGAATTTGAGGTTTGCGAGGCTTGTGGAAGTCAGTCAAAAGAACCTCGCCCGTAGTCTTGAATTGTCAGGTATCGTTGAGAATACGTTCCGAAATGTTTTTGGACATGATCTGGTAGGGGTCCTCATCGCGCAAGGATTCCAGGGTATTCCAAAGAATTCCCTCTAAGCGTGGAAACGTAGCCGCGACTAAGTCACGATGTAGGTCGGGGCAACGAAACAGAAAGTAGGGCACTTCTAGGTTCTAGCCCTATGTACGCCATCGGCATAACACTTCCCCCCCACTCTAGTCGCGACGTCTCGACGCATTACCACTACATGGCCCCAGTCGGACATTATAGCTATGAATGAGGAAATCGACGTTCAAGAGTTGGTCGTACGGCAACCCGCTGTTATGTGTCGCATCATAGTTCTTCCACTCGAACACATATTGATCTTTGCCTCCACGTTGGTAGTGATCAAGAATTTCCTCAACTTTTTCCTCATGATTGTTGTTTGCTATCATGGGTCGCAAGGCAGGTACCACACATCCAGGAAAATCTTTTGCTGGATTGATGTAGTGACGAAGTTTGTTGATGTGGAAAATCGGGTGAATCTGCATGTTTTTGGGTAGTCATAGCTTTATGAAAACTGGAGTGCGCGTGTCCAAGATGTAGGAAGGTCCTGACCACCGAGGTTTGAGGTTTGGATTGCTTGATCTATAGAGTTTGACTATTTCATAGTAGAGCAAGACTCTGTCACCCATGTTGAGCTCCTTGGTTTGTCGATGTTCATCGGCCTACCGCTTCATAGCTGCTCGCGTTCTTGCGAGAGTTTGATGGGTTTCTCCCTAGATTACGAAAAATTCTTGCATATGAGTGTCGAAAATGGGGATGTTGCTTTCGGCGTGTAGATTGGTTAGGGTGGTTGGTTCTGCTCTGTAAACCACCTCAAACAGTGTTTTCCTTGTTACGACAAACATTGCCAAATTCTATGTGAACTCGGCTATAGGTAGTTTGACTACCCAGTCAGTGCCGTGAGGTTTGCACAAGGTTGGGAGGAGTTGTTTGAGCGTTTGGTTGGTTTGTCCATCACTTTGCGGATGGAATGTTGTTGAAAGTTAAAGTCGACTCCCATACTATTGCATCCATTCTTGCCAAATTTGGCTGGTGAACCACGCATCTCAATCACTCGTGATTGATTGGGAGACCCCATGTAGTCGGACAATTTTGTCAAGGAACAATCGTGCTTCCCCTTTTGCGGTTACATCCATAGTGGTCGAAATGAAGTGTGCCATCTTCAAGAACTTGTCAACAACGACAAGTATAGCATCGAACCCTTCTGGTCTGATGGGAAAACCAGTCACAAAATCTGTGGAGATGTCGGTCCACGGTCTTTTCGGTATTGGTAGAGGTTGTAGTAGTCCGAGGGGTTTGGTTTGTCAACTTTTGTATCGTTGGCAAAGGTCGCAACTTTCGCAGAAGTTTGCAATGACAAGCCCCGTTTTGTCCCTCCAATAGTGTTTTGCAAGATTTTTCAGGGTCTTTTCCTTCTCAAAGTGGCCTCCTCAGTCGGTGTCGTGGCATTTTTGGAGAAGCATGCACCGTAGCTCCTCAACTTCAAGGCCAACTACATGATTTTTCTACTTTCTGTGCTAATAGGAGCCTGCAAAGTTGAACTTCGCCGTGTCGTAGGCCCTGTGGTCCTTGTAGCCACATGTTAATAGTTTTGCCACGTATGGGTCTGCTTGAATCCATAGTGCATTGACTTTTGGAGATCGGGTCGGCAGCTGAATGCGTCCGCTCAATTTGTCTTCCCGGGCGGATACTCGATCTCGTAGTCAAAGCTGGACTCGAGGAACTCTATCCATCAAGTTTGTCTTTGGCTGAGGTTTGGCTGTGTTTTCAAGTACTTGAGGGCATGGTGATCCATTCAAACCACAAATTTGTGACACTCCAAATAGCAGCGCCAAGTTTTGAAGGCATAAATATCCACAAGCATTTCTTTCTCGTGGACGACATAGTTGAGCTCCACTCTGTAAAGCTTTTAAGACATGTACGCGATGGGTTGTTCTTCCCCACCATTCTCTTAGAGGAGGATGGCCCCGATTGCTTGATCAGAGGCGTCTATGGCCATGATGTAGTCAACCGTTGGATCTACCAATCGAAGGATTGGTGTCAAGGTCAGAGCTTTGTGTAAAAATGTAAAGGCTTCTTGTTTGCATTCTCCCCACTTCCACTCGCAATGTTTACGGGTGAGGTCGGAAAGAGGTGATGACACTCGAGCATAATCCTTCACAAACCTCCGATAATAGTTGAAAAATCCAAGAAAAACTTGTACGACGCATGCTTTTGTGTGAGTTAGCCATTCTGCCATCGCGAATACCTTTTTTAGACCCATGGATATCTGTCCACCGCTGATGATGTGACCAAGAAACTCGATTGATCATTGACCAAAGTCATATTTTGAGAGCTTCTTGTATAACTTCTCCCGTCGGAGGATCTCGAGTACTTGTCGAAGGTGTCGTTGGTGATTCTCTAGGTTCCGGTTGTATATGAGGATTTTGTTGAGGTATACCATGAGAAAATTGTCAACATGCAGGGGGTTCATCGCAGTCATGAACGTTGCGGGGGCGTTTGTGAGTCCCAACGGCATGACCGTGAACTCAAAGTGCGCGTAACGTGTTTGAAAGGTAGTTTTGCAACATCCTTGTGGGTGATGTGAATTTGGTGGTAGCCACTTCGTAGGTCAATTTTGCTAAAAACCCTTACTACAAATAAATGCTTAAGAAGCTCATCCGCTCGAGGTAGAGGGTAGTGGTTCTTGATCAGCACTCGAAATCCACGCACATCTACATTTTGGCGGTTATACTTTTCACAAATAGTATTGGCGCGGTGTACAAAGAGACAGACGGTCGGACGAACCCTTAAGTCAGCATGTTGTCCAACCATCGCTTGAGCTCCATGAGTTTGTGATCACTCATCCGATAGATCCCCTTGACGGTTGGTCTACTACTGGGTTTGAGCTCAATTTGGTGGTCAATGTTGCGTTTAGGGGGAGTTTGCTTGGAAACTCATTGGGGATCACCCCTTCCAATTCTTTCACAAGTGTAACAAACTCCTTTGGTACGTTTGCAAACTTTGATACCAATGAGGTTGACGAGGTTGATGCATCAGTTGTGGTGACAAATTTGTTGCTTACATTGCTCAAATCAACGTGAACCAACCACACTGAGCCTACTCTCCTCAGGTATGTTTTTGCCACGACGAGCGATATTGGCGTAGCTGATGGTTGTTGCTTGCGTTCACTTAATACTACAATTGTTGTGTTGTTTCTATTTGCCCTCTTGTCGTTATTTCCTCGTTGAATGGATTTGGGGTGCTGCACAAGCGGCAGGCAGATCTGCTGCCCGTCTCATCTAATGTAAATGGCACCACTACTCCATTCGACTTGCAGATTCTTCTAGTACAAGAAACCTTTCTCAAGAATCACCGTGTGGTCCATCATTGGGCAGGATATCCACACGATTATGTGTTGCAGGTCTTGAATCTGTATTTGTAATGGCTGCATTAGTTGGCAATTACAAACTTGTCCGTCAATTGTTTTCCCTTAAAAAAATCCAGGTTCATGCTTCAAACCCAGATTTTTCAGTAGTTGATCGGATACAAAACTATGAGATGCACCTCCATCAAGTAACGCCGGTAGAGTTTTCTGACTTCTACAGCCTCTTGGTTGCAATCTCATTAGTATCTCAGGCTGGTCGTCCTCGTATCCCTTGTCAAGTTTCTTAATCTCAGGGACCCTCGTATTAGGCGAGCATAACCATTCAGGTGGGCGATCATTTGGTACAGGTTTTTTGACGGGGGTAGGAGTTTTGCTGTCTACTCTTGCCCTTGGCCATTTCTCGACTCCTCTCCTCCTTTTTGCCTTTTAAGCTGCTTCCCCCCTTCTAGTTTTGTCTGGGAGAGTTCTTAGCGATGTGCTCAATATTTCTACAACTGTAGCAGGTCCGTTAATCTCTTTTTTGTTGAACATCATCGGTTTCCATTGGAGTCAAGCTTTCTGGATTATGCAACCGATGTCCATTGTTCTGCTCCTGTTGATACTTCAGGTGGCAGTCATATGATTTGTTGAACTTTGAGTTGAGATCTACGTAGTCGATGCGTTCAGCAACAACGATGATCTGTGGTAACTTGTCGGTGATGTTGTAAATCATGAGTTCTTTGCAAGTATCTTGCATGAGGCTTTTGTTGTATTGAAAACAGATTTCATCCTTTGCAAGGCTTTTGCCGATGATGATTTTGCAAAACTACCTCGTGTACTATGCCACGCTGGAAAGCTGCTTTAGCCGTTGCAACTGGCAGAGAACCTCTGTTTTCTCATTCAGCTTAACAAAGCAAGTGACGAGTGCATGAATGAAATCCTGCCAGCTGGATGGGGGTGTTATTCATGATTTCCAAGTCGGCTAAAACTTGCTTGAGAGATCGTACGCCTGGTGCCGATAATGTGGTAGTCATTGGATCAACGCCTATGGCTGCCTAGTGTCGTTGGATGGCCATGAGATCAGCCCACGGACTTAAAGCAATGCTCCGTAAAAGCAAGGCTGTGAGGTTCATCTTCCGTTCATCCAAGTTTTTCCCAACTACAATGGAGCATACCTCTAAACTTGTGAGGAAGATCCTAAAACTCCTTCCCTTGTAATTTGCCGGATCGAACGGCTTAGGAAGACCTAGACAATTTGATGCCCCACATGTGTGGAGCCAATCGGTGAGTACCGCTTCTTGCGTATTTGATTCACGGGTTTTGCTGGCATACTCTCGTAGTTGTTCAAAAAGCATTCATTGAAACGCCTCCACCTACGCCAGCCGGCCGGTCAACTCTGCGATCTTGTTTTGTGTCATCAAAACAAGATCAACGCTTCCACCTATGCCAGCCGGCCGGAGTTGTGTTGGTTGGTGGTGCAGGCAGAATTGGCATGTCATGCATGCTCGATTTTGGATTGGTTGCACCAGTCAAAGTGCCAGCCGTCATTTGCTCATCCCCCTCAATGAGGTTGAAGGTCCTTTACGGGGTACCTTCTGCCATCGCCAATGTCTTCGCCGGTTACCTCTACTATCACTGGGTGCGCTTGCTCCGTGCGCTGACTTTGTTGCGAGGTGTGCAAACTTCTTGTTGGTGGAGATGCACTAGGAGACAAGTGTGGGTCTCGAGTTGATATAGAAGTTAGTCTTACGCTCCGCCCGGGCCGATGCGCTCTGATACCAAGTGTTACGCTTGCGGAAGTGAATTGGTTCACAATTGGAAACGAAGCTCGTCACTTTTCACAAGATTGGGGTCAGTTGGGTACTTTTAAGAAGCGAAAAGCATGCTTCGTTGTTGTAAGTGTCGAAACTTGACAATGTATACACAAATGGTGAGAGCGAGAGAATGAGGCTTGGTCGAGCTGTTTTGGATTTTTGGTGGTTTGTGTGACGCGATGTCGCATTCTAATGTGTGGAATCAAGAAGTCCCTTCTTGGTTTGACGGGGGGCTTCAATATTGAATTTAAAGTTCGGGAGGCTTGTGGAAGTTGCTTGAAATAACCTCACCCGTAGTCTCAAATTGTAGCGGGAGGGCCAGTTCGGCCCTCCCACCTCGCGATAGCGAGGGGGTGGCTGCAAGCCACCCCTCGCTATCGCGAGGGCTGGCCGGTGGCCAGCCACTCGCTGACCACCGGCCGGCCGGCGGCCGACCGGCTGGGTGGCCGGCGGCCGGTCGAATGACCGGCCGGCCACCCGCCGGTGAGCCATCGGCCGCCGATCGAGCTGGTGGCTCGATCGGCGGCCAGGAGGCCGTGAGGCCTCGAGGGACGAGGCCTGTGGCCTCGTGCCCTCGTCCTCGCTCGCCCTCCTCGCTTGTGAGAACAAGCGAATACGAGGGATAGAGCGAGGAGCGAGGAGCGAGTAAAAAATGAGAAAGATCGGCGCGAAATCGTCGATCGTGCCTCGCACGCGACGATTTCGCGCCGACGCGTCAAAACTGAAACTCGAGTTCGTTTAGGACGAACTACGAGTTTCTAAACCGGAAAACTCGTGCAAACTCACGAGTTCGAGGTAAAAACCCCCGGTTTGGGTCCCAAAACCAGGGGTTAGGTAAAAACGGAAATGGGCCTCCGGAGACTCGAAATATTCGAGTCTCCCTGCTCTGGGTCGTTGATGACGATTGCCCCTCAGTCTTGCGAAGGGGGTAAACCCCTGACGCGGACTGAGAACGCCATTCTGCGAACTCCGACGACGACTTCAGAGCAGGAGCTGGAGACACGGCCCGTTACAGTGGTTCTCAGAGCGAGACGACCCTCG
>SZWC01004613.1:6131-32656 GCA_023375785.1 Penium margaritaceum
TCAGTGGGGCCAAAACAAGGAGTTGCCGAAGCAGCAGGCGGCACAGCAGGGGTCTCCCACAATGCCACAGTGTCTTTCTACCGAGCCTGTTTGAGTGAGAGCAAAATGGTGAGAAGTGAAAAGCAGTCCAACAGGCTCTCAATCACTTGAACGTTACTGGTCGTGCTGGAAGAGAAGCCGAAAAAGTGGCTGAATGTCGCTGGGCTTGTGCGCACTCAAGGACTCACACGAGCAGCAACAGCAAACAGCACAGGGGAGGAGCATGAGTTCCTCACTGGAGCATTGGGGTGCCTATTGTCATTGTTGTCGGTGTAGAGGGTTGCTGGTCATGCTGGTAGAGAAGCCGAAGAAGTGACTGAATGCTGCTGGGCTCATACAAGAGCAGAAACAGNGTTCCTCACTGGAGCATTGGGGTGCCTATTGTCATTGTTGTCGGTGTAGAGGGTTGCTGGTCATGCTGGTAGAGAAGCCGAAGAAGTGACTGAATGCTGCTGGGCTCATACAAGAGCAGAAACAGTGGGGAGCCCATGGAAAGAGCATGAGCTCTTCGCTGGAGGATCAGGGTGCCTATTGTCATTGTTGTTGGTGTAGAGGGGCAGGGCTGACAAATGAAGGACAGGCTCCGTGGGCGAGGACAAATGCTCCAAATCCGAATCCCTGATCAGTCACGATCTGGAATTAGTCGCCTCGGTTCTTAGCACAGCTGCGGGTCCTTCTTATGCTCAGGCCACATAGGAAGTTGCTTGTCAAACTGCTGGCTAGCAGATAACTAACTTCATGTTTAGGCTGATGAAGAAGCAAAGATGAGTACATGGCTGGTCACATGGCGAAAATGTGAGATCTGTCGGGCGCAAGCCAGTCGCATCTGCTCGTAGTGAATTCTACCTTTGATAGATTACAATACGACGAGCTCCTGTAAGAATGCTTGTTTACAAAGCTTTCACTCCAAATGCGTGTTTCCGCTAATTGGGCAAAATCGTGGTCTGGTCTTCTTTCGTGCATGTGTTTATAGAAGCGTCTAACAGTGTAGGTCCAACAACGTGTTGGATTGTGGGCTTTGGCCTGACACCTTTTTTAGGACAGCGAGGTTACTTGAGGTATGGCACAATGCTATGGTCGAGGTTATGCTGGTCGAGACCCTCGCACCTGGTGAGTTCTACCGGTTCGACTTGGAGACCCATTACCTCCATGTGTTATGTATGATCCATGCATGGTGTGGTCCACACCCGGACACCCGGAGACATTTTCCGGGATCACGAGACCTTGTTTCTCTCTATCTCCTGCATGATGTTTCACACGTAGGTGTGAGATTGACTTCTTACATGGTCGAGACCTGGGCACTTGGTGGGATGCACCATTGTCATGAGGAGACCCTGTGCTATGGTATGCTTGATCGATGCTTGCCATGAGTGGTTGCCCGAGCCATCTTTCCCTGCCTTTGCTCAGCCATCCTGTTGTTGACGGATGTGTCAGCCAAGGGGAGTGTTAGTGTGTGTGGCTTCCACCGGTCACGAGCCATGGCCCTAGCTGCTCCGGGTGCACCCGGAGCTGATGGTGAGCGGCGACCGTATTGGAGCTCGTGATGACCCGACGGGACTCCAGATCGTCCAGGGACCTATCCAGCAGCTGTGGCATGACAGATCCCTGATGCGGACTCAGGAGACACCGCCGCGTCGGCAGGTGGTGGATCACCCACTCGAAGCTGACCGACGACCGCCCTAGCGTCTTGGATGTTTTCTTGGATCTTCTGCAGTTTTTCTGTAGCCTGTGGGATTTTATCGGTGGACAGGCCGTGGGCCCGATTTGCATGTTTTGCATTGTGTGTCCACCGTTCAATGCCGGATGCACGCGTGCGACCAGTCATAGCGACCGGTTTGAGATCCTTCACATTTAGGTTCAGACGGCGTAGAGTTGTGATTTGTCTCCGTAGAGTTCAAGCCAAAACAGTATTTTTGGGCAAGTCTTAGGACAGACCTTGCATTACCGCGTGCGACACGCACTGTGCGCCGCGGCACGTATTTACACTGTGGACCTGTCATTTGTTAACTCTCTCTGCGATTACATTCATATTTGAGCTTCTTGACACTCTGTACGTGTTCGTACCCAGAGCATTGCAGTTTTGCCTCTCACTTGTGACCATTGTCACACGTTGACCTAGTGTTGACGCCTAGTATCGCGGCAAGTGGTTAGGAAGGTTTCTGGAAGCTTCTTACATCAGACTATTCAACACAAGTCATGGGAAAGTTAGCGATGACGCACAAGAGTGAGGTGTGAGTAGTGACTAGAGAAGTGTGCCGGGGGTTGTTGGAAACATCTTGGGCATACAAGCCCATAGACGAACTGACATAAGCTATGGGTGTGAGAGGCATACAAAAGGTGTGGAAATTTGGTCAAGTTTGAAACGCAGTAAGAACAAGGAGAGAGTACAATGAGCCCTACTGAGAGCTTATGAAGTGCGAACTAGTGGCTAGTCCACCACGCCCTGAGATCCCCGTTGTGCCAAAAGGCACACACGGGGAATACATGGGTCACATAACATGAAACCACACAACGGAGGTCTCCCGAGGCACCGGAACAGTCAACCATGTGCTCAGGTCGACGAGAAAACATGCAATATACCCCCATACACACTTAAAATCTACGGTGACACACTGGCATTACCGGCTAACGGGGCTAGGCAAGTTTAGGCCTCCCAAGACGTCGGGGCATGTCACTAGACGTCCTGGTCTCAGCCACATGCAAGCTATACACGTATGACAGAAGTCGACAAGGGGTCAGCCAATCAGTGTTGGGTCTCCCGAGGCACCAATACAAATCACAGTGAACCTAGGTCTCGACCACATTGAGAATGGATTACCTGCCAATATCAATATGTGTCTTACCATCGTGGGGCCGTCCGGGGCACTGACACAGTCCACCAAGTGCCCGAGTCTCAACCACTGAGAAAAGTCTCCTAGCTCGCGATAAACCAACTAGGCTGCCGGAACGCATCGGCCGCGTATTGCCGACACTGTACTAGGTGCTGGAGAAGTTTCGGGATGCTCCGGAGGGCCGTCTTGTCGTCACGCTCTCCTCCATTGTGTACCACCAACGTGGGATACATGGGTAATCCATATCCGTCGCTCGTGACAGATGGAAGCCACATAAACCAACACTCCCACTAGCAAACATAGCCGTCATCATAACAACAAGTGAGCCAAGACATGGAATGATGGCTCGTGCAAAACCACGGCGAGCACTAATCAACCATAGACACACACTGACTCCTCCTAGCATTGGCACAATGAAGGGCACAAGGTCTCCTCGTGACACTGGTACAACCCACCAAGTGTCCGGGTCTCAATCATACAAACATGCACACACGCTAGCACAAAGCACATCATGTACAAGTCATTATGCAAGAGGGTCTCGACCAACCAAGTACTACGATCCACATGCAATCACATGCATATGGTATGCGCAAGCACGTGACATGAGTCATACGTCAGCTGTTGTAGCACACTTGAGGCAGAGCAAAGACCCCTCATCATGCATCTCTCGTAATGTTGCAAGAGGTCAAAGTCCACCCAGCACTCCCCATGGGCAGAGGAACCTGACGCGAACGTATTGAATCGAGGTGTTGATGCCATACTGGCCAAAACTGATGCTAAAACAACAAATCATTCCGGCAGGCGCTGACATGGAACATTCCTTTCTCTGCGATCCCAGGAAAGAAACGTGTCATCACTGCACCATGAAGAAACTGATCCGCCTGTCATGCACGAGCCTGCCGCCATCTGAAGGATGGAGCTCCGGCTACCGCCATATTCACCATCTCTACACCTCATAGAGCATGCCAATGCTCGTGAGACCGCCACAAGTCCCAATCCTCAGTCTCTCCTCTCTCCGTTGTACAGTGGCGCATCAGGGTACGCCGCAAGGCAGGGAGTGGGCAAGCAGCATGCAACCGTGGAGGGAGTGGCAGAGCTGGCCTCCAAGGCCAGATGGAAAACCCTGAAGTACAAGGGTGCACCGCCACAAGGGAAGGAGGGCTGGCACACTCAGTTGGATCCGCACAAGTACGAAGATGAAGATGGAGCTGTTGATGCAGGTGGAGGAGAATTTGTGAAGGAAAAATGTGTACAAAAGGAGCAACGATGGAGTCGACGAGAACGAGGATGGAAGAAATTGAAGGCATGCTCACCTCTCTCATGGTAGTGTCTCCATTGGACATCATACATGGAGCTTGTACAGGATCCTCCCCTAGGACGGATGTGCGAGATCTTGGTAGTAGAAAGCTCATGCGGATAGTAATGGTGCTCCCTTGCACTGACGATCGCTCCAGTGCTGCCATGACCTCGCGCTCCAGCGTCTCTGTACACTCTTGTAAGTCAGCGGAAGCTGCCTCGGGCATGTGTAGGTGGTCCATGTCTGTGTCGCGTAGGACAAATTATGCCTCCCTGGATGTTGCACACCCATACAATAGGATTCGCAAGTTCAACTCCATCTACGTCTCTACCGCTGAAGACAATAGAGCCGGTGTTGTTGCATCCTCCAGTGGGGCAACCAAAATCTCAACGTGTTGAGATGTTGGATAATCAACCGATAGTGTCACATCCCCAATGTAGCTCGTGTCTGTAAGACGAGGAGGGATGAGTGGTTGCGTGCCGAGAGAGAAGGAGAAGGTAGAGTCGTCAGAGTCCGCGGAGCATGTGGAAATGTCGTCCGTGTAGGTACTGCCACTCTCATCGTCCATGTGATCAGCAGGGTCACCAACGGATGAACACGCGAGGACAGGCCTGAGCTACTACTGGCGAGCTGACTCCATCTGCATGGTCTGATCTGCTGCACTCTCCTCAGCTGTCGGCGTAGTGGATACAGCTATGTAGGACTCCGGCTCGACAACAGATCCAATGCCCGTCAAAGCAACGCACAAGCGCAACTAGTCCTCAGGCATCATCTCGCCAGGAAGATCGGCCACTGTCACCCGCTCCATGATGGAATGAGGATCATCTCTCGAGTGCGCCATGTGTGAAACTACTCCTCCGTGCATGCGGGAATCCATAGACTGTGGGAACATGGGCGACCCCTGATGCTAAAGCTGGTCCTCGGGTAGCGCCGATGACAAGGTCAAGCCTACCGTGTAATGTGTCACTCCGTGCATACATGCGTTTCCTTGAGAGCATGTCTACTACAGCACATATCTCAGTGGTATCCCTCAATAGCAATGCTCTCAAGAATGCCTTCACATCTGAAAGACCAGCCGATCCACTCTGCTCCGGCACTATGACCAATGTCGTGTTGGTGTGATCCTCCTGCACCAACCACCCCGGAAGTCCGCAAGAGGCATCCCGGGCCATACAAGGAGCCTTTGCCACCACCGCACTACCATAGGTTGAAGCTGCCAATGGCACCACCCAAGAACTTGGGACCTGCACCTCTATAGATACAATCTGCTATTGAACAACGTCTGGCTCGTGCCTTGGAGTTGAAGTTGACCTCGATGACACGCATGTCTCTTGCATTGCAACCGCTCCCATGATGGTGTGAGCCTCCTGCACCAACTCCCCCAGAAATCCGCAAGAGGCATCCTGGGCCGTACGGGGCTCCTCTTACACCAGCGGGCTACTACCGGTCGGAGCCGCGAGTGGCACCGCCTGGGGACTTGGGGCCTGTATCGCTCTTGATACAATCTGCTGCGATAGAACGCCCGGCTCCTGCACGGGCGTGGAATTCGACCTTGATGACTCGCATGTCTCCACCATCAATGCCATGTCTTGATCTGACTCCATGTCATGTGTCAATACCGTGGCATCTGCGTCTTAATGAGGTGACTCCGTAATGCTACTCTCAGGCGAAGGTGTTGACCCTGTCGATATCGATGTGGCTGGGTATCCCTAATAGCCACTCTCCTTCTCGACAGGATGAGCAACGGTAACCTTGGGAGCGAGCAATCTATCTGACCTCAGCTAAGCACAACGGGTCATGTGGCAACAACAACGCCGCGCTCGAGTGCGACCATCAAAAGATGAATCATCAAGAGGGAACGTGGCGGCAGAATGAAGGATCAAAAGAATGGTTGCCTCTCGGGATGGATCAAAGAGTGAAGCAGAAGAAGCATCTTGAGGAGATGCCGAAGAGGAAGATAGAGAAGAAGGCGAGAAAATTGTTGACAGATTCAAGGACGCAGCATACTTGGTATTGACAAGGTTACATTGATGCTTCATCATCCGCTTCAGGCCCTGGATCTCGGCGAACATTATAGCCAGAGGTCTAGTGAGTGGACCCGCCAACTCCGGCATATCCTCATCCCGTGGAGGACGTGTAATCTCACGGGACCAAAGGCAAGGCGGATGCCAGCCTCGAGGGCGCATCGAGTATCGACGCCAACCATGACATCCATCACCATGCTATTAGGATGAGAATGCACAAGATGCCTACTACCATGTCGACGAACTCATCTCGAGCGCCTAAAAATTTGGGGTGCAGAGAGCAACTGCTCTCAACGGTCGAGAGACTATGACACTATCAGACACCGTCACTGTGACAAGTTGTAGTGCCGAGGGCAATGATTGTGACCTGACCGGACGAGCTGCAATGCCGCAACATGTCCGGAGAAGCGTGTGGCTGACTGACAGCTGGAACTATTGCTACCACTCCTCAATCTGTACTCGTTGTGACTTGTGTCACCCCCAAAGGTGCTGCTGAAGGTGCGACAGTTGGTGTCGGTGCAGCAGACACGGTCACGAAGGAAGATGCTATGGTGACAAGTATTGGGCGGCTGGAGTTTGAGCAGCAAGTCCATTGGTGAGGGGAGAAGTTGTTCCTCAAGTCGCCTCTCTACTTGATGCTAGGTGAAAGGTGTGTACTCTTTTTTTTACAGTTTACTTTTTTCCAATCAACCCATTCTTTTCTACCCGGTCACCACCCGCTCTCATGTTCACCCACTCCCCCTTTTCTCGATTTTCCCTGGAGAAGAGGGTGAGTTGGACGTCGGGGGAGGGGGGGAGGGGATGGGGGGCTGAAATGAAAAGGAAAAGGTGGGAGATCAGGTCACCCCTCCGCACTGAGCTCGCTCGTGAGCGAGCGAGCAAGGTGGGGCTGGGAGGCAGGACGGAGCAAAAGTGGGGGGGTCTGTCTGCCCCTCTGAACCTGCCCCTCTGTCAATCGGCCGATGGGGTCGACGGGGCCGACAAGGCCCCTCTGAAACCTGCCCCTCTGTCAGTCGGCCGATGGGGTCGACGGGGCCGTCGAGGATGGGGGCCCTCGGTGGGGGCTCGATGGGGCCCCTCTGAGGGAGGCCTCTGAGGGGGGGGGCTATATAGGGCCCGAAGTGGGCATCCCTCCAATGGGCCCGACAAGGGACCGGAGGAGGGAGACTGCATTTGAAGGGGCAGCTACGGCGGTGGCTGCAGCTACTTTAGTTGCTGTTGCTCTTAATGCTATCGCCGTTGATGTTACTAAAACTACTGATGCTATTGCGTCTGCTACTGCTACAACAACTGCTGTTGATACGTTTGTAGCAGTAGCCACTACTACTCTTGTCGTCGCCGCTCCTGCTACTCGTCCATGTAGCTGTTGCTACTGCTACTAGTACTATTGCTGCTATGTCTGCTACTACTGGTGATGGTGCTACTGTTGCTACTACTACTACTAGTGTTGCTACTTCCACCACAGCCGTTACTACAACTACTACCGCTACTAGTGTTGTTGCTATGCATTGCTACCGCCCTTGTGGCATTCACGTGCAGTCACCAAGTGCTCCCTCACGCTGCTGTTGGCATGGTGCCACGTGGCACGTTCTCTTTTCGTTCTGCCCGTTATGCTTTTGTTTCTTCTACTACTCACACGCCTCCGTGTGCTCTGATAACAAATTGGAAACATCTAGGGCATATAGGTTCATGCACGAACTGACATGAGCTCTTAATGTGAGTAGCATACAAAAGCTGCATTAATTTGGCTAAGTCTGAAATGCATTAAGAACAAGGAGAGAGTACAATGAGCCCTATTAAGAGCTTATGTACTAGGGATTGGCAGCTAGCCCACCAGGCCTCGTCATCCCTGTCGTCCCAAAAGACACGCACGGAGAATACACGTGTCACGGAAAATGAAACCACGTAACGAAGGTCTCCCAAGGCACCAGACCAGTCAACTGTGTGCCCACGTCTCGAGCGATGAGAACATATGCAATGTACACCATGCACACCCATAATCTACGGTGATACACTGGCATTGCCGGCCAGCCATGCTATGCAGATTTAGGCCTCCCGAGACGTCGGGACATGTCACCGGACGTCTAGGTCTCATCCACATGCAAGCTATACACGTCCGACAGAAGTCAACAAGCACTCAGCCAATCAGTGCTGGGTCATCGGAGGTACCGATAAACGTCACAGTGTATCAGGGTCTTGACCGCAAAGGGAATGCACAACCTGCCAATATCAATATGTGTCTCACCATCGTGGGGTCTCCCGGGGCACTGGCACAGACCACCAAGTGCCCAGGTCTAAACCACCAAGAAAAGTCTCCTAGCTCCAGACAAACCAGCCAGGCTGCCGGAATGCATCGGCCACGTTTTGCTGACACTTTCGTAGTTGCTGGAGAATTCTCAAGACGCTCCAGAGGCTCGTCGTATTGTCACGCTCTCCTCTACCCTCTACCACCAACATGGGGTATATGGGTAATCCATCTCCATTGCTCATGATGGGTGGAACCACATAAACCAACAATTGTGTGTCAGTCACGGTCACCATTGAACTTGTCGTCGCGGCTTGCCGATATCCCGGAACACTCGACGGCTACTGATGCTGATGTTTGATAGCACGAACGCCAACAGCCACACTCTCACGTTCTCTCCAAAGTTTTCTCCGTGACCACCTCTTAAGGTCTATTTTATCAATGGCCTATGTATCCTTTATCGTCCATGATTCAGTTGCGCAGAGTTTCTGTTTCTACACCTGGTGCTCCTTTGATTTTTCATTCAATCAATCAAGGAGGCTGTATGCATTTCGAGTTCTCAAAAGCTGTGGTTTTGGAGCTTGCAACTGAGTTAATCTATTCTTCACCGTATGGTTGGACTTGTGCGCATTGTTGAGAGACTGTACCTACACACTTGACTTTTTGCTGGAAACTAACTGCTTTGTTTTAAAGCATATCTTTGCCATCTCTCCATCATTCAAAGCACCGTCTGACATGTGTTCTATGCAATTTTCCCTCTCACACATAACCTTATTTAGGGGGTTCCTCTATTCCTTAATGTATCAAAGCTGTAGAGTGACACGTCCCACCACAAAATACGCAGCAGCAGCAGCACCGGAAGCATCTAGGCTAGGCCGGACTAGGCTGGGTAGGACGTACAGGTCACGGCAATGTGGAGGTCCTCAGCTTAGGGTTCACGTCACGTAGTCCTCCGGTAGAGCGAGAGGCAAAATGCAGCTAAGATTTTTTCTTCAGTTTCCTTCATCGCATCAATGGTGGTGGCGTCTTAGGCCGCCTTCGTAGCATTAACAACTGCTGATGGGGTAGCAAGTGCACCCAGTTTCCTTTGTCATAGTAGACATAACCACTCTTGCCAATAGCAACAGCAACAGTAGTAGCAATAATAGTAATAGTAGCGGCACCAATCTCATGGCTCCATTGCATCTTCATGAAACATCCCCATCATTAGCAGCATTCATCACATTTGCAATAACAGTTGTAGCAGCAGTTGCTGTATCAATGGTAATAGCAACAGCCGAACTCGCCGCAAAAACTATAAGAGCAGCTACAACAGTAGTTGCTACAGTAGCAACAGTAGCAATAGCTGTAGCAGTAGCAATGGAAGTAGCTACAATAGTAGTTGTAATAGCATCAGCTACTACAACCAAACTAACAGCAGCAGCCACAACAAATGTACAATAGTAGCAACAGCGGACACGGTGTCTTGAGGACCGCCAGAGTACCTGCGAAGCCACTTTGGCACGGGCGCGAGCACGGCAGCTATGCTCGCCGCTACCGCCCGAGCTTGTCTGGCGGCGAGAAGCTGCTCTACATCTTCTCGTCCTCTTAAGCTTGCATGTTAATGGGCTCAGGCGACTACCTCATCAACCGACGAGCTTGTTGATGAAAGATCTCGTCGATTGACAAGCTCATTGCTTGAAATTCTCCCCCACTCCTTTTTTGTTATAGTTAGAGTCGTGCACACCCTCCCTATCCAAAAAAATGGGTGGGTGGGAGAAGAGGTGAGCCTTGTCATCCCTCTCAACCCCGGATGAAACTTGTTCTCTCCGTGACTGCCAACTTCTCACTGATAGTCTAATTTTTACCGTTGTTTCCCTTTTATACTTATTTTACTATTCGTGTGTCATCAATATTCCCTTTCTCTTATCCTTTCCTGTATGTAGTCGAGACCCAAGCATTTGGGGACTTGTCCCATTGCTTCGGGAGAGTGCATCCTCTTTGGTCAAGATTCTCACACATGGGAGTCTGATCCTGTGTGGTGGAAGACTACCAACGTCATGTCCGTGATGATATCGACCCTGGTTGTGCTTCTGTGTCAGCCTCTTTGCCGGTGGTTGAACCCCATCCAGGATCGCGCTGGCATCCGCCTCATGCTACCCTGGTATCTACACCCCCCCATTGTGGCTCTAGCCAGCAGTTCCATCATTCTTTTCGCAACGAGCTTGGTTCTTTCACAAGATGTCGCATGGTCAAGACGCATCTAGTCCAACATCTACATTCCCTTTCCATCTGTAGCCTCTGGTTATCCCTTGAGGTGTGAGGTTGGATGCAGAGTCTTAGGGTCATCGTTTTCCATCGAATGGAGCCCATCGAGGCGCGTTGAGTGGTGGGGTTATGTCGCTTGTGAATTGGGATTGAGCATAGGTTATCGTTCACCCTGTCGCGTCTCATTGTTATGACTTCTAGTCATACTGAATACTCTCCTGGACTTGTTCTCAATGTCACTACTCCATCTCGTTTGTAGAGTGGCTTCTGGATCATCCATTTGGGAGGCATTCATCACATGACGTTGTCTTGTGCCGCATTTGTTTCGTTGGGGCATGTTGGTGATGTACATTTTGTCCGTATTGGCTGTGGCCAGGTGCTGCCATTTCAGGGCGTTAGTGTTGTGCGTTTTTTTGGACCATCAGGTGACTTTTCTTGCTTGATGTCCTTCTTGTCCCTGCATTTGAGGTTATCTTGTTTTCTTTCACTGCCTTAAATGATTAGGGCATGGACTTCCTTTCATCTGGTGGCGTCGACACTGTGTCGCCACAATCGTTTGGCCATCCTGTTCTTCGTGGTCTGCGATGTGAGAAGTTGTATCATGTTCCCTTATTTGCATGGTCATCTGCCGCCACTATCAGGGCGCATGTGCATGTTGCTCCCTCGCTTTCCCCTGGGCACACACGTTTTCTCCCTTGCCACATGTCACGTGCATACTACCACCATCCATAGCCTCCTGTGTTGTCATCCTGATATTGGTCTTGACCTTAGCACATTCCCTGCGCCCTACACTGCTGGATGCATTGCATATGCACAAGGCAAGCTTCATCGTCATTGGTTATGTGTATCTTTCATGCTATTTGAATTTGCCATGACCTACAGCATGAATGGTCGTGCATTAGTTTTAGGTGGGAGTACAACATGTGCCACACTTTTCGGCGGATAAAAAGTAAGCATCATAACCGCCCTTCACATGAATGAAATGAGTATTTGTCAAGCGGCACTTGCTAGTGAGGTGCTTTTATATCTTAACCTTTTATCGTGGCAAGACATCAAGTCATAGTTGCGAATATGTTTGTCCCTCCAATTACTACCATAAATAGCTACCATGCATCTCAAAAACACTTTGTCCCTCAAAATCTAACGTTGGACGGCCTACCAGGCGGGTCTTTTGTGTGAGGTCAGAGTTTGGTGCAAAGTAGAGTTGCTAGCAAAGTTTGCCATGAGTTATAGCTGGCCGTCAAATACTCTCATGATTTTCTTTTCAACAGCCACTTGCCTTTCATACATGTCCTTAACGTCGCAAAGTGTTGTGGCAACTAGTCAGATCATCGCCTCTCAAAACTATGTCCAAGTAGAATTTAGATGGAATTGACTTGACAAATGTGAGTGGATAAGTTAGCCAGATGAATATGTTTTTGGCTTTATACTTGTAGGAGGTGATGGGCCGATAAAAGTCACTATGCCTCAAAACTATCTACTTTTTTGCCCATCGGAAGCTGAAACTTGGTTCGATGTTCAAAGACATAAGCCGACCTGAACAGTTGGACGGTCATTTCAATGCCCGGGTATCATTTCTGGCCAGCCACTTCTTGTAGAATTTGCACTTGTTTGGAGTCTCTCACCTGCTTGACCTGATTCATTGAAACCTCATGGGTCCCTTACCTCTTGAGTCTGTAGGTAGCAATGAGAAAGTGGAGGATGCACAGACAAGAGACGTCATGGTGGTCGTGATGGTACCAAGGTGTTGTTCACGTTAGCGACACATGGAACTAACAATGCGAGACTCGTTAGTGGGTGAAGGACACGTGTAGCAGCCATGACCCAGCTGGCCACAGTTTTGGCACGTGAGAGAGCTGCCACAAGAGGAGCTGATGTCGGATGGCTATTGGGTCTTACCCTTCTCTTTCTTCTAACGTACCCACTTGCGCCGGCCAGCACCACGCATGGCTCCAGTGGCACGAGGAGTCCCGGACAATGGAGGTGTAGGATGGGCGGAGCTGAATGCTACCAATGTGTCCATATCTCCATGTTGCATACAGGTTTCTAGAAACGCCTCTTCCCACATCAAGAACGAGGAATAGAACCAAGGCATCAGAGTTCCCTGGGACGCCATGGCCTCCAAAATCTCGATGTTAAAGTCAGTAAGGATCTTCGGTGTGTCGGGAGTAGTGTTGTTCTTGATTGTGAATAGGGCAGCAAGTGGAGGTGGACCAGCCTTGCCGAGCTGAGAAAGGCAATCCTCTGTTCGGTGCCTATAGGCACTGAAAGGCTTGGAGTCACCCATCATGAGGTTGTTGAATCTCCTTAGAAGACGATTGATGATAGTCTGGACACAAGCATGATAGGGACGTGTGAGGTTACTTCATGCCTCACGGGAGTCATGTGTCAGTGTCAGTAGAAGGATTGCCGATGAACGGCTTGAGATCATTGCGATCACTCTCGATTGTAGAAAAGACAAGGGCCCAAGCTGCACATCCTGCATTGAACATGTGTTGGGGATGGAGGAGTCATTCTTCAGGATGTGGTAGGACCAATGACCCTCATCCTGAGCTCACAGGCAAAAGAGCAAATCCCATTATGCAAGCTGTTCCACCTCAAACTGGGGTGGTGGTGTCTCAAAATCCTTTGGCCTAGACTGAATATGGGTTGTATTGCCTAGAGACTCCATGAAACTGGAGACCGACTCATGGCGCTACTATTGGTGCTACAGGGTTGCTGTCTAGGATGCGAGAAAGACCGTTGGCCCAGGCTGGCCACGCAGTGACAGCTAAATGGGTGCGGCTGTCTGAGCAGAGTGTACGCAAGGTGTCAACATATTGTTGAAGAGCAAAGATAGAGCCGGATGGTGGTGTCGTAGTAGCAGGTGTGGGCTATGTCGCACCAATGGTACCTCGTCTGACCATAGTGGTTGGCGCAGTAACCATAGTGTACTATAACATGGTTGTTATTGCTTGTTTTTTCTTTGAAGACTGTGAATTTTGTTTCCAAAACTCGTCACAAAACCACTTTTTGTAAGGATTTGAGGGAAAGAGAAATTGACCTTTTTAAAATTCTTTTGTATTCATAATGTACCCTTGCATGACACAAGCACCCCATTTGAGGAACTGATTGATGTATCCATTTGTATTTTGTGGTACTTGAGGGCCAGCAACTCGTTCAAGTTACATGAAAGCTTATGTAGCTTTTGTGCAACTTTCGCGGTTGGTTTGCGATTGAAAATGCTGTTATTGTCTTCATTTTTGTACATTTGGTACTTCCACAGTGCAATGCTGCTGCTCCCACTACTCTTGCGTGCTACAGGTATAGTTGTTTAGTGATATTGCTACTGCCATTGATGGTGTTCATGTTGTTTCACCACTGATGGTGCTGCTACGCACAGCTCCTGCTGTTTTGCTGCAACTGATGCTGGTTCTGTTGTTCCTATCACGTGACGGACAACGAGCAAGTGAGGAAGCGCAAGCGAGGGTGCACGAGTCTATGAACTCTTTTTCTTTGTTTCTCTGGTTTCCTAATGTGCCCGCACTTACTCCTTGGCTATTAATGTGATCGTAACTGAGAGGACTAGTACTCCTTGTAGACATGGAGGAGGACAAGCAGAGAGAAAATGGGGATGTAGTAAGGATACTTCCCTGTTGCGTGGTGGTGGTGTCGCCGTGTGTGTTGACTCTGCCATCAACCATGTGATCACCTCTGTTAATCCTCTCTGTATATGTTTTCCTTCTGATGTGCACCTGAGTGCGCAAGGCATGCTGAGCCAGAGAGTGGAGGTGACGCACGGTGACCCACGCTGGATGCCATCTGGTGTCTTAGTGCGCTTGCCTCCCTCTCACAGCATTGCCTCAGCTCCACCCCTAGTGACAGCCGTGGATACTATGGTGGATCCCTTGGGAAACCTATGTTTGTCCTCATACTGATAGTTTGGTCTGCGCCGTACCGGGCAGAACTTAGATTACGGCTAGACTAGTGGGTAGTATAGTTTGTGTTTTTGTTTGTGACTATGGATGGGGGCAGTCGGCACCTTTTGGGTGCCATGCGAGGGAATTCCCCTCGCTCGAGCAGGTTGGGCCGGCGAGCTTTGCTCGCCGGCCGACGGGTGAGTCTTGATGCTCGAGGCTCACCCGTACGAGCTCTTACTCGTCTAAGCTCGTAACCTAGATTTTGAAGTGGCAGCCATGGCCGCCATGAAAACTTAGTGCTAGCATGCTCGTTTCTGGACCAAATCGAACGAAACAAGTTGCATTTGAATCGTGGGACTGTTCTCAACCTGGGCTACCGCTGTCGTGATGTCAACACAGCAAGAAAAAATCCAATAGCATTTCCCCCTTTGAGAGATCACAGCACACATCAGAGAGAGAATGCATACATGACTCACAACAGTATACTGGCAGTGCTCAAACTGATGTTTTGACCATGAAGTCTCTTCTTTACATTGAGTGTTCGATGGTCGTTTGCCAAAGTGAACATGGTTTGAAATTGATGCATAAACTTCCGGTTGCACAAAAACATCGCCTCTCCGAAGGCCGTAATTTAGGCATCCTACAGGGTAAGACATTAACGTCAGGTCGGAGCTTTGCGCCGACGCAATTTCCTCATTGCTACATCCCACACCTACAAGAGTTCCCAAATTCTACGAGTGGGAATTTCTATCCTTGCAACTGTGGCCCAATACACGTCGACCTCATGATTTTTACACCATTAGGCCAACGACATTTTGGCTACCTGTCCCGACCAATGGTGTTCCGTTTACAAAAAACATGAAAGCTTTGAATGCTTTGTAGAATGGTCAAGAGAGAATTATGGGAAACTGTATAGATCTCTTTTAAGTTTGGTTGACTTATTGATGGTGCCAGCCTTCTATAAAATAGCACATTGATATTCCCAAAATTCTCCAACTTCTTGAGGGAGTTTCTCGAAGTGAGTACTCACAACGCGGCATCGCACAAGTCACTTGGCTCGAGTGCCAAAGACCCAACATATGCCTCATTGTGATTCTTGTCATTGTATGTATGCGCTGAAATTTTTTGACACTTTTCATTGATCTACACTTAGTGCTTAATTCAAATTATCCAATTGTCTGAATTCCTCAAAATGTGTACTACCCCACACCGCATCCGTGTAAACCACCCGCATCCCGTGTGACATAACACTTGGTATCAGAGCACAACGGCAGTAAAGGGACAATCAAATAATCAATTGTAGGTGATAACATCACACAAGTTTTCAGCATATCTCCACCATTCAAAATTTCACAGGCCTTGTAGTGACAGTTTCAAAAGGACCTTACACACCATGGCGCACGATGCAATGAGAATTGGTAACAGACAAAGACTATGGTGATGGAAGATCGGCAATACGCAAACAACGACGCTCTTCAGAAAAATCACACAGCAATGGTGACTTTTACGGCAAATGGTAAAGCATCGACGACCCCGAGGTCCAGCCCAGTGATGGACCCCTCCAGCTTGATGAACCATCCGCCTCTGCCGTTGTACGCTGGGTCAATACTTGGCAAATGGGAGTCACGGGCCGAAAGGCTTCAATCAACAAAGACATGTACCATAAGTTGTCGGGACTCAAGAGCATCACATCCATTTTGTTCTAGTAGCTCAACGCAGCGATGGAAAAGCCAGAGAATTTGCACGCGTATGAAGCAGTGCTCGTCAAGAGAAATCTCTTATCCTCAACTAAACTTCAAATCGAACCAATGCTCCCTAAGCCGTTTAATCCTGCAAACTCAAAGGGACCAAAATTCAGGATGTGGCTAAGGAGTTTGGAGGAATTCTTCATCACGACTAGGGTGAACAACGAGGGAAACAACATTGACCTCGTGGCCTTGCTTTAAGCGTCATGGAATTGGTTGGTGGTTCAATCTAAAGGCCATCCAACAATAGTAAGATACCGACAGAGCTAGATCAATGGCTCAGGTGACCACTCTCACATCATTCGCCGCATGTGTTCTACCTCTCAAGAAGATTGATTTGACATGGTACGAATCTCTAACTCCACCGGACACCAGGAATGACTTCACACGCGCTGCACTTTTCCACTATAGAAAGATGAACAATACGTCGGATGCATTCTACAAGCTTCAACATCTGCTTTAGCAATCAAGGATGACAGAGTACACACGGCGTTTTTGTAGAATCATTGCTGGCCGCAACCTCACCCTCGACAAACTTTCTTTCTACTACAACCGCCTGAAGCGAGACATTCGGTGAGTCATCGCCATATTTGGCATCTAAGATGATCTTCGGCAAATGATATCAGCAACCGATCACATTTACAGCATTGAAATTAATGCTCAGGTACAAGAATCCAATAGTTGGCAACCCCAAGGCCACAATCCATATCGTGGCGGAGGTAAAATGCAGTCAGTGACAACGTCCTCTTCGATGGAGACTTTTGTTGTCTTTTTACGTGATCAACAAATATGCTAGTGTTATGAGAAGACAAGACACATTTTACATGACTTTTGGAAATGGTAGGATGATGACAGAATAGGGGTTAGTCACAAAGAAAAGCAATATTTGAGAAACGTCAGAGGAGAGGAGAAGACGGCAGAACTCCGTGCAGTTGGAAAAATCTTCGTCGACCGATCGCCCATGTGAGTAGCTCACATTGTCATAGAGAAAGGTTCAAGGGATCACAAAGTTTGTTGATGACTACGAAGACGACCAACCGATGATACTGTTATGAGTACAACCGAGGGGTTGTAGAAGATGTCGAATGGTACTGGCATTGCTTATGAAATCATAAAGGCAATGACATGCTATGTTTGTAGATTGAACCAGGGGTGTTTGAAAAAAAACATCTCACCTGACGACCACAGACTCGTTGCCTTTGCAAGCTTGTCCAACTTCAAGTTGGAAACTTGCACAACGTAACAATCTAGAGAATGTGTCCAATCAGCGAACAAATTTTCATCGCCAGGCAAGATTTCCTGCATCGGCACAATTCGTAGATAGACTGCAGCAACGGATATGTCTACATTAGAATGAACACTAGAAAAGGACACCTACCTCAGGTTGAGCGGCCCACGACATAGCGGCGGTTGTGAGAAGCAACAAAAGTGGAAGCAACAGAGGAAGTTGTAGTAGTCACTGCATGCCAACCCATGTATTTGGACGTGGCGCAGACATATCAGCAATGCTCAGCTCAAGTGTGCCAAGTCCATGTGGAGACAAAGAAAGGAGAAGAAATCACTACAGTATAGGTGACCACATTGACCTTAACATGTGACAAGTTCATCGTCATTTCAGAAGAGTTTTTGTAGCTTATTGAGGACATTGAAGGTTTTTTTTCTTGACAAACTGCCTTGAGAGTTACCTCGGCAGAAAAAGTTCAATCACGAGACAAACCTAAAGCTAGGCAGCAAACCGGAAGTGAAGGGGACCTATCAGATGAGCGACCACGATCTGACAAAACTCAACAATGAGCTAGATAAGATGCTCATTCAAGGGTTCATGAGGCCTTACACGTCACCCAATGTGGCACCTGCAGTTTTGTGAATAGAAAAAATAGAGAGATGTGGATGTGGCTTGATTACCAAGTGTTGGAAAAAGTTACCATGGAGAACCGCTATGCTCTTCCATGAGTAGACTATTTTCTTACCAGCTCCAAAGGGCACATATCTTCACCAAAAAAGACTTATGCAAAAGCTATCATGAGATCCTTGTGTCTATCAAGGATAGTAAAAGGTTGTTGTTACACATTATATACAGGCACCTCGCCCTACTCGCAAATGCCCCCGTAACGTTCATGGTAGTGATTGACAGCACCTTTTTTCCGTACCTCAACAACTTTGGCATCGTGCATCTCGAAGACATCCTAGTGCACAACTGCACCTTGGAGGAGCACAATAGGCATGTTTGAAAAGTTCATAAGATTTTACGAAGACAATATTTTACTAAAGAACACTCAAAAAAGAACTTTGGTCGCATTTTTATAAAGTTTTTGGGCCACATTGTTGGTGGTAGACAGATCACCATGGATTCAAGAATGAGGCAGTTATTGATTGGCCGATGTTGACCAATGGTTGGGATGTCCAAGTGTTTTTGGGATCTTGCAATGACTACTGTGGATTTGTAAAGGACTAGACCCTGATTTCATCGCCTCTCTCCGATCTAACTCATAAAATCACCGAGTGCAGTTGGGGAGACAACGAACAAGAATTGTTCAACTCTTTGAGAAATTCTCTGACCTTGGCGCTAACCATGTGTTTAACGAATCCAACAGTGGACTACGTCATGGCAAACAATGCGTGGGGATCGAGCATTCCGAGCCGTTCTTCTCTCGCGGTGGAGAACAACCAGTCGTGCACATGTCACATAAACTGCGCAGGCCGGAACTTAGCTACGAGGTGGACGAGAATAAATGGCTTGTAGATGTGCATGCATTCAAAACATGGCAATGATGATTGGAATGCCAGCGATGCATCATCCGTACGAAACATCATGCACTCATCTCTTTCAATACACACCCAAACCCGAGTTGTCAACAAACTCAATTGATGGAATTCCGCGAGTCCAACTTTGACAGTGACGTGGAGTATCGACATGGGAAAACAAATTTGGTGGATGCTCCAAGTTGGCGACAAGACTTGATGGCCAATGTCAACACGCTACTTGTCGAACGAGACCTGTACTTTGTAAGGCTCTTCGCAAAATGATTATGAGGGGTTCGGTGAGTACCACAAGAGCAAGTTGTGTTTATTCGACCCCTATTGGTAACGATGATTTACTCTTTAGGTTGTCGTTTTAATGGATCATTTGTTGCGATGGATACTATTGGAGGAGTGCCATGACACTGGTTTAGGTGGACACTTCAACAATGACAAAATGTTCAAGAAGATGCAAACAACTACTGGACTATGCGAGAAGGCGGGACAGTGATCATCAGCGACCGTGACGTCGGCCTCATTATTGTCATTCGCAAGGAGGAGCCATGTGTTAGTCACAAGTATTGCACCTACCACACCAAATAGAACGTTTGGCTGTTGTACGGGAAGCAGGTGTCCGAGGTGTTCTAGAGGCTGGCGCACGCGTACACTTGTGAAGAGTGGAACAAAATCTCTGATGGACTTGTGTCTGTTAACTCTGGTGCGTGTACCTACCTTTTCGCCATCAATGGGGAGGGTGGCATCCCACTGGCCACATGGTCACGGTGGTGTGGACCGCGAGGCTATGGCGGCCACACGACTAGCAATGCCGCTAAGTCGCAAAATGCAAGAATTGTAGAAGCACGCAAGCTGTTCCATTCCATTCCTTTGCGAGCCTTAACCCATTTGTGCAGAAAATTCTTGCAACCCATAGGAAGTTGGCTCATGACGCTGAGGGGGACTGGGCAACGGCACCTGGCAAGTCGCTTACGAAGAGCAAGCAGCGGACGCGAGACTACGACGTGGACCACACAGGCAATCTTAAAGGCACGGTGACAGGCGGCAGTGGTCAGCCAAGGAATGTGGACTGCCGCATGCACTAGTGCTCCTACGGCTAGTTCCAGGAGTTCAACATCTTGTGTGTCCACGCCTGTGCCGTCTTCATCAAGAACGGGATGGACCCTGATGGCTACATGGACATGGCGTATAGTAAGGCGACCTGGAATCTCACTTACACTAATCCCATGCCCAGAGTCAACCTGAAGGCTTTGAAGCCGGGTTGGGGTCCCCTTGGGCCAAACAAGGGTCGTGGTTGTCCGTCGAGTAAGCAGAAGCGTCGTGAGGTGCTTCATCGTGCCAACCACATTTGTGGCAGCTGCGGGTTAAAGGGCCACCCCAAGTAGCATTTTGTGAACCCACGAGCACCTAGAACACGCGAGCTCATTCAAGCACGAGAGTTTCTCCGGCAGGCTACACGGGAGGCTGTAGTAGCGTTGGCCAACAGCACAAGACATGCTTCAACAGGCAACTAGGTGGCTGCCACAACATGTGCAGGAGTCAACAATTGCAGTGCAGGCACAAGTGGCGGAGACGTTGCAACAATGAAAGCCGCAAACGCATATGCAAATGCTGGTGTAGTAGTGACTGGAAGAGCAGCGGTTGGACTACAGACCGAAGAGCCCTCTTCACATGCCGATGAGGAAGTAGGCGGTGTGGAGAACGGTGGTGACGTCACACTTGAGCAGGGGATCGTTGACAATGCCGACAACCACAGTGAGAGGTAAGAAGGCGAGAGAGGTGAGGACGACATGAACAGTGGTGAGGGTGGTGTGCGGAGTGAGGTTGTAGGGTCGAACACAACTACAAAGTGGAGTTCGGACAGTGAGACATTGGACGAAGACTTTGACTACGATGAGGAGATGAGACGTGTACGGTTTGAGGCCGAAGAGGATGCATGGAGGCTATAGTACGCAATGAGACAAGGTTTGGCACAGGGCATGGACTTCCTAGACGGGGAATCTAGCGTATGAAGGTACACTTTCAGTTGTCATGGGGGTGTCAATGTTTTACTAAGCAACTCTTGTGGACAACTACCATGGATAGCATGTTCTTCCTTGCATTACATAGTGTTAACATGTCTCGTATTATGCTTGTTCACGTTTGCAGGTTACAACTTGGTTCAAGGTGCTAACATTCCACAGAAGCAGGTGCACATGACAAAAGCCACTCGTGGGATTCGTCTACGGAAGAGAAGAGTTCTTGCTGTCTGTAGCAGGGAAATGACGTGTAGGAATGATGGGTGCCAGATTACACGTGGCAGAGGACTTCTTTCGGAGTGTGGAAGGGAGGAAATGTCAGGAGGAACATATGTAGAGCAGCTTCGTCATTCTCAAGAGTGTCTATAATGGCATCCATGTGCTGCATGTGACGCCATTATGTGGATTCACAGTCGGCCACTCTATGTTCAAAAATGGATTGTCTCATGTGATTTAGGACCTCTGTACTATTGGTCTGAATGATAAATGTAAAAAATGGTTCCCAATGCTTCCTACCTTGTGTGTGTGCATGTGTGTGTGTGTGTGTGTGTGTGTGTGTGTGTGTGTGTGTGTCTGTGTGTGTGTGTGTGTGTGTGTATTTGTGTGTGTGTGTGTGTGTGTGTGTAGGACGTCTACTTCACATTCACGCACATGACTTGTGCCGTACATGGCAATATATACACAAGTTGTAAAACCCTTTGAGTCCTTAGCAGGCCAGAAACATCGCTTCATAAATAACTCTTACCTCATTCACACCTCCATACCTCTATGTCCTGAAATAGCAAATGTTAATGCTTGTACTCCGTAGAACGTTGCTGTTCGATTTGGTACGTAGTAGAAGAATGTCACACAACATGTTCGTAGAAACTAACACATCTAAGCACATCACTGGTGCAGCTAGTAAACCATGATGCATTCCACAAAGAGATTATGTTCCATTCCTTACAGAGGACCATCTTTTCACTTGTCCACCTACATAGAAGTTCTCGTCACATTCTTTCTAGGTTTGGTGATGGGTTTGTCAGTCCGTGGTTGTGTGTATGCAGATTTGGTACAATTGTCAGTGTAAATGACATCATTATGCAGAGAGAGGGTACATTGTAAATGATTCTCCACGCCCTAAGGGTGCTTTGCAAATGAATTCTTAATCTTCATTTACAGGTCGCCCCTACACAGATATGTTAGGGACTAAGCGGCTCATATGTTGACCACGGCTCGCACACACCCACCGTGGACGTGGAATTAGCACTCTCCGGCCTAATACGTAGCACATGGTTGATGGATCTACATGATTCAGCAACCATGATGGTAGGGGGTTCCGGGTTGTCCACTGGTCCCATTCCTCCTTGATGATGGACCAAGCACGTTGTGCAGCCGTGGGATCCATGGCTGGAGTGCCTAGGTCCCACATCGACGCGTTCGTAGGGTGTTTGTTAGTACGAGCGGACGAATATCCGTTGGCTACCATGATGTACATACGGATGGTGTAAGCATGAAAGGATGTCAACTTAGGTCACTTTGTCCCTCACGACTGGACGAATCGCATGTCACAACTTAAATCCCGTCCCAGTTCGAGTTGTGCAAGTTCGGGACACAAACCAAAACCCCAATTAGAGAGACTGATGTGCCCGTGCGACAATCGCATTAGCTACACTAGTCGCACAAAGGGGTCAATGTTTGCAAAAGAACACTGAAGTACGACAGCAAAACTCTGCAAATTAACCAAGTTGACGACAACACTAAGCAACGTTTGCATAGCACGCGCGGTGTGCCGACGTTGTACATTGTAAGGTCAAGTCGATATCAACCACAATGTCCACACATGGCCAACACAAAGTTTGGTCATTTTCATTGGTCCTTAGAAGCATTCGTGGCATGAGAAAACACGGTGGCATCTCACTCATTCCATAGCATTGAAGTGCACGTTGTATGATGGTACCGTGGGGTTATGTTGTGTGGTTTACAACGTAAACCACACAAGAGGGAGTCGTACCGAGTGATGTATGTATGTGACTATCGTGTTAGCTGCAACCACATTGGACGAGAACATGACAACGACGACGATTACATCTACCAACCAATCCCTCGCATTCATTCATACTGTAGCGTGGCAGTGCCACGCCTACTGGTCGAAGGAGCCACGTGGCTTGAGCGGGGTCACCTGGGATTGGGGGCGGTGAGACAGGACGGCTTGAGGGTTGGAGACCCTCAAGCACCGCGGTTTTGGTTCAGTCGGCCAAGGATTCCGTCGAATCCGTTACATTGGTATCAGAGCTCCAGGGCTCGAATCTCACGTTGGGATTACTAGAGATGCCGAGGCGGCTCTCGCGCCTAGCGGGGAAGAGTGTAGCGTGGCAGTGCCACGCCGACCGGTTGAAGGAGCCACGTGGCTTGAGCAGGGTCACCTGGGACTGTGGGCGGTGAGACGGGATGGCTTGAGGGTCGGAGACCCTCAAGCCATCCCATGGTTTTGGCCTAGTCTGCCAAGGATTCCGTCGAATTCGTTACACATACAATATGGTGCCACGTCACGTGCAACAATTACGAACGAACGACATCGGACATATCATACCCCTCAAACTTGGCTGTGTCGAACCCTACACAACGCAGGTGATCGTAGATCTGAAGCCTCATATGTGGGTGCTGTTCGATCTTCATCGCGTGAATCAACTTGTAAATGAACTTGCAACTTAGGGGCTAAGAAAAAATAATTTAAAAACCAGGGGAGATTTGAATATTTTTTACGAAAAATAGGGGCGACTTAAGAATTTCCCGGCTCTTGCTTACAACCTGTGCTTTACGTCGCCGTGTGTAGTGGCTTTTGCTCAGAACGTCGCCTTGGACAAGTTTGCCCAAAGTTTCGCCAATATGGGTATATATATGATTTAACCGTTCGCAATGAGGTGTCGCACCTACTAGAATGTGCGAGGCACCTGAGGCTGGGCAGCCAACAGGCAGTGCATCACTCCGCACCTGACCTCAAATGTGTGTGGAAGATAGTTCACTGCCATACATTTGACGGAAGGATCATTTTCCTGCCTTGATTGTCGGCGTTCAATCGTAGTTGTGACCTTTTTCTGTTTCAAACGGTGTACAGATTGTCCATACATCTTTGCAAATGACCTTTATGATATATGTCGGGGGATTGTTGACAAATGCTTCGCTCCCTCAGCCTTTCGAGTTTCAACTATCAAACAGTTTTCCAAGTCCTTGTTTTAATTTTCGTTCTGAATTCTATCCGGGCATACATTGCCCTCGCACCGAACTCCTCTCCAGAGAATTTGAACGCTGAATCTTGGCGCATTTCACCTGGAAGCCTGGCGTTCTCTCCATCCGCTCTGTTCCCAAGTGATTTGAGGCGCTTGCGAACAAAAGCACCAAGGTTATTTTGTCTCTTCCAACTTGCACGAGAAACAGACTCGCCTGTCGAACAATCGTAGAGAGAGTTCGACCGTCGATGTATCTCCTTTGTGAAGCATCTCAACCGTGAAAACTCTTGGCGCGAAGATACTTTTCAGAGACTTCCTTTGCGGCTCTAGGACATGGATGATTCGGCGTTTGTCGTACGTAAATGCTAGACATACGTTATCTGCTCTCCACTCACTCAAAGACGAAGTTCACGTGACTTCCACTCCATTTCAGTTCACCTTTGTTTTTTTTTGCGTGCGTGGGTTTTCAAGCGTCTAATACACGCACCGTCGCGACAAGGGTCAAGCTGTTCAGGAGTCGATCCCGCCGTTCTTAAATCAAATCGCAGAGGCAGGCTTCCAAGGTCATGGACACGATGTACGACTAGCGCCTGCGATGGGACTACAGGAGGCTCTTGTCTGTGCCAATCGCCACTAAGATGCGATCGGACGGGCAAGATTACCAGTCACAAAGGAAACGCCGCAACGACTATATCCACGGAGCTTCTTGTGCCTTTCTATCATTCGGTTTTGTCATGCTGGACGAAAAAGACGATCTCATTAACTGTCCGCAATGGAAATTCACACAAAGGAAACGGTGTTCAGATGCAGCAAAGGAGGTTGGAATCTGCACTCGGCCTTTTCTCTCACCTTGAAATCCTTTTCGAGGAGAAGACGAGAGGTTGCTCCTCGAGTTGTAACTCAATCACGCGGAGTGGACAAGGTACGGATAGGATAGGACACGCTCTCCTCGGCATACGAGTGTGCACATGAGTCAACATGACGGCGTCTCCCTCCGTCAACTTAGCATGCATCTCCAAATGATGAAAACTGCATAAGCCACTCGAACCATGGCGAGCTGCCCTGCCATTCCTCCGTCCAACATGTGCCCATCCATTTCCTCAGCTCCTCTCTACCCCATCATCAACGGACATAAGATGCTCCCCGACGACGACGTTGTTCCCTAGGCTGAGATGCAAAACTGTTTGCACCCTCAAACACATGCTTGAAGAAGCTCCACCATCGACGTACGCATGTACAGTGGGGGCTCTTCCGCATATGACGTCATATCCAGCAGGAGGTTTGATTTTCCTTCATGCCATCCTGCCGACCCCACGAGGGTAGCAGAGGTGGGTGGGAGGCATCTTGTCCATGCCTGTCGATGAGAGCCGTCGTCATGCCTGTGGCAAGATGGGTTTCCTCTCAAATGGTCGCCTTCCGGTCTCGGACGATGAGCTTCAGCTGCCATCCCTCGCTCCCAAAGCAGCGAAGGTCGCGTTGCCGGGTCGAGCTACGCGCAAGAAGACGGTCTTTCATTCGCAACACGTCCGGGCGCCGGACGCTCCAACTGCCTTGACTTCTCTCTCGCTTGGCACCTACTGCAGCCCACCCTTGAACGACGAGGCTTTTTAGAGAGGTGGGCATGACCGCAAGATCTCAACCACGTCTCCGTTTTCTGGCCTCCGTGGCGCTTTCGCGTTCCTCGGTTTCCATGGCGTACACCCGTTGCCGATGGGCCTCCCGACACCTCTAGGTAGACCGCTTGCCCCGACTGGCCGACCCAACACGAACAGACGCTTTCTGACGTTCGTCTGGTCAACCGCTCGTTCCACCACCTCCGGCCCACCAACTCCGACTCCGTCTAGGAGTTGAAACAGAGTTGTTCGTCCACGCCCATCACGTCCTCAAGCTCCTGTCAAAGGCGTAATTTCATTCCCCCGCCCTCTCGTCCGTCCGTCCTTCCCTTAGCCCAACATGTTCTCTTCCAAATCCGGCCCGGCAGGTCGCCCCATCCTATCCATACCTTCCACGCCCCGGCCGGGCGCGTGTCCGCGGCTCGCAACACTCGTTTGCGAATCCGATCCGGCTTCCCTCGCCGCGGACTGCAGCCCGACGGACGTTTTGTCGGCTGGCGGCCTCCTCAACTCCAACTCCGCCACGTCCTCCCCCGTTGCCCCCGATTTCGCCAGCAGCAGCGCCTCGACGTGCAGCAGCAGCGGCATGTCCATGCTTCGCGAT